>JZKD02S0943341.1:814837-832823 GCA_000966675.3 Picea glauca | reverse complement strand
CTAATTAAGAAATTATATAACTATGTGATTTATGAAACATTACTTTGGAGATTATAAAAGAAAAATACACCCTTCAAAACAATGATGCATCATATATATAATTAAAACTTCTAGAACAAACCCCTTATTTGTGCTAGTTTCACCTCCGAGTTATAGTGACATGAGTTGCTTCATGCTCAATAGTTTTTCCATCAGGACAAACCTAGACAAGACAAAAGAATCCAAGATTATTCAATGGACATATTTAATCTCTAGGATATTCCTACTCAATATAATAGATCGCTACATTGGACAATCTAGAATATTAAATAAAATATGTATTTTAAAAAAATTATTCAACTGCAATTATTTACTATACATTAAGATGCACTAAATTGAGAATGTCAGAACATACCTTGACAATGCTTACAAGCACCTTATTAGCCTTTTTTTGGAGGAGACCCTCATCATCTTAGATTCAAACATCGACTTACTCACTGAGAACAAACTACAAACGTGATAGTTATAGAACTAGAGATAACTCATGAATGGGCTCCTCTTGGTTTCAAGAATAATTTATTGGAGCTGTCTAATCTTGCAACAAACCTCCCTTGATCTGATGGATCAGCAACGAAGTCAACATTGGCTTTGCTATTGCTCTGGTGGATCGGGAGAAGTTTGGTCCAAGATTAGCCAATTCCTAATTTATTCTCTACTAAACAGGGCCAACCACGTGAAGGTGGAAGCTCTTATGGCCCCTCCCCACCCTCACATCACTCTCAATTCCCCAATACCCAATCTAACTGATATATTTAGGGTAAAAACTGAAGTAGACATAATTCCAATATTTTTTCTCACAATACGCTTACTACAGATCGGATCTAAACATAAGGGTAAAACACAGATAATAGAAATATAAAAAAAGGTATGCAAGACCTTAATATTGACAGGCATATGTGATTTTTTATTTTATTATAAATGATCGGTATTATAATATTATACATCAGTACTAGTTTTTTTTTTCTTTGCATGACTTGCTGCTAATTTCCTAAGTATTTCATCGATATCTATGTCATCTTCTTTTACTGCATGCTCTTCTATTGTTGATTGTCTTTGCATTCTCACATGCATTGCATTCCTTGTCACGTACTCATGATGTTGAGGCACCAGATGCGGTTCATCGCCTATAGCGACAAAAAATATTAAATTTATAGGGCAAGTTATTGAATACGATTGATTTAGTTCATTAATAAGAAAAAATACGACTGGAATGTAATAATTTACCTACCATGTACTCCTCTTCTGTTAGAGTATCTCGATGTATGTCTTGCAAATCTACCACTGAAACCACAAAATTTATAGGTAGACAATCATAATTGAATTAGTAAAAAGAAAAAATAGAATCACAAAATTCATAAGTACGAAATTATTAAGTTATATATGATTAATATACAACCATATTACCATCGTGGCTCTCATGTGCAGCAACATCATGGGGCTGCATTGACCCAGTTATGTTAGGATCAGATTGCACCTCACTTTTAAGAGGCTGCACCTCATTGTCAGGAGGTTGCACCTCACTTTCATGGGGCTACACAGAAGCACCATCTTGTGGTTACTCTCTACTATCAACAAACTGTTCTGCAGTACTATTGATGGGCTCGATAATATTTTTGCTCCCCTACTATAAATAACAGAGAAAAATATAAAATTATTGGATGATATCAAACGAGAATGTATTTTAAAGGTAATGAAACCATGTTATTGTGGTTAGATTTTTATAATATACCATCTCATGCACAATGCATCTTGGCGACTATCCCAAGCTTTTTCGGTGATCAATAATAGCTTGGTATCCATACTTGTAACCAAGCTGAAGGTCTTCCGTAGTGGCTTTGGTACCAAAATTGTTCCCCTACATTGCATAAGAGTATTGATTTTTATTATTGGTTTCCCCATGAATTACCAGAAACCTGGAAGGCGATATAACTAATAATATTGTTACGATGTTTGATTACTTACAATTCATGTCTGTAACTTCAAATATCCACCTTGGCCTAGTCTGTGTTGGCCATGTTTCTCAACCCTTGCCTTGGTGGCTTTCGAAGTGTCAGGGAGCCTATGAAAAATTTCAAGTATGTTATATACCATAATTGTATTTAAAAATAAAGAAAGCTAAAAATATTGAATTCAATTTGTAATTTACCTTCCTAGACCAGGTGGATTTCTTCCTTCTTTTTTCATTCTGTTCTCCTTTTCATCCTCAATGAACGCCTTCCATTCCCTCTCAGGAATAACAGGTGGATTCTCATACCTAGGGTTCTTTTGCAAGTTAACCGTATACATGTCACATATATATTTTAAATATATGCCCACTGCTTTGGAGACCTCGCTTTTGTCGAAGGTATCTACCACAAACATATGTTCAAAGTAGTCCAAGATTTCTTTTTTGAGGTGAATACTCTGAGAATTCCACCCCATGCATAATGTGGGACCAAAAATTTCCAATGACTGGTCATGCAAGTGTTTATAAAACAAGTTGTTTCCTACATGAAAAAATAAACGATCATTAATTAGAAAATAATAATATATAAGATGATATATGCTTCAAATATACAACAACAAATGATTAAAACAATTAAAAACACCTGGAATTTTTAATGTCTTTATTGGAACTCCTTTCTCATTCACCAAAAAAGTGGATGAAATTGTTCCCATGCTGGAAACACGTGACGATCCAGGAAATGAACTGACAGTGTCATCACTGCCACTACCACTAGCTCCTATGTGTGGCTCTACCACCTCCGGATGAAGGGGTATGTCATGCTCATGGTCCCCAGCTATAGGTGTGGACCCAGTCTGAGTATGACTGGGATCAATCGCAGGTGGAGTGCTGAATATCCTAGCCGATATATGTTGGCTCGTGCTGGCTGGACGTTGTTGTGTACTCTATGCAACATGACTACTACCAACATCTACTACAGGAGCCGACTTAATCGGAGCCAAAAAATCCTATATAAGAAAGATTTTTTTTTTTTGATTAGAAAATGTAAAAGTTATAAACATGAAACATTCATAATTGAACTTACAACCAAAAAAAAAATACTTTAAGATATGGTTATTACCTTATATTTTTGAAGGTCTTCCTTCAACTCCTCTATCCTTTCTTTAGTTTCTTGATTTTGATCTTTACTTACAATCAAGCGAAGGATTTCTCTATTTTTTTTCTGATGATTTTGTTGATTGTTACCATTATGTTGGGGTCATCCAACAAGTCGTATTCGACCCAATCATCACAACCATGGCTCGTGGACTACATATTTCAAGAAAGAAAAGTTATTTTCAATTATATAAACAAATAATAAATTTCACATTAAATGTAATTCAAAAATGTTAATCATATGCCTGTTATGGGGGGCTAGAGATTTTCCATGATCATCCTGCCAAGAATTAGGTGTTAGAAATCCATAACAAATGAAATGACTCATGAAAAATCATAGAGTATGATGTGCATTATAGTGAAGTGCATTGTCTGTAATTTACCTGTTTTGAGGGGTCGACTGGTGCTTTTCCATGATCAGCCTACCAAGAATTAGGCGTTAGAAATCTATAACAAATGAAATGACTCATGCAAACACTAAGAGTATGATGTGCATAAGATTTAGGTGTTAGAAATACATAACAAATAAACATCATGAACAACGATAAATTTACAAACAATGGGAATACAAATTTACAAATTGCACCACATCACATCATGATAAGTAAACATAATAGATTTCAAATTACTTCCCCGATAATAGCAATGTCCGTATGTATTCAATTCAAGTTGTAATCAATCAACAAATCCTCCCCTGCTGTTATTGATTTTATTGCTCATACAAATAGACGGTTTTGTTCCTACCCCTGAAATATGTAATTGGGTTGCTTATTTGTTGTCCTAGGTCATGTACTATTTATAAACCCCGCAATATTTCCCAATGCCTTTGGCCTTCCATTAATATACATAGACCCTCCTTTGTTTCTATCGTTGTCTCTTAGCTATATATAATTTGCAGCCACTCCATATATTTGCATACCTCATGTATATTGGATTAGCTTCATCCAATCTCTATAATTGTAACAAGGCTCGACATACTCCATCAATTCAGTTATTTTGTCGTCAAAAACCTTTCTGCCATCCATGGAAAATAGCCCCAAGCCATGTAAGGATGATGTAGCAATGCGATATATCCTCTCGTCCAGACAAAAATCAGTGTTTACTTGAGGAAGGTCCTTGGGTACCCATCGTTTTACTAAATGTTTGTACCTCAAGGGCACCTCGATGTCGTCTATGCTCTCAACGTCATAAGAGAAGGACCCCCCTTCAACAAGAAAAAATTCCATGCATGTATGGAATTTTTTTCTGATCTTCTCACCTCTAGTTGCTCTCTGTCTACCTGAACTTTCCTCACTCGATGAAGATAGATCTGACAAATGCCTATTTGGTTGTACCTGTAGTCCATCGAATGAGTGAGTAGTTAAGAAGAATGTCCCTTTCAATTCTAGTAATGATAATTGTGTAGGATACAAGAATGACAAAAGGAAAACAACAAATATGCATTCTTCTTAAATGGAAGATTGATCAACTCGTATTATAAGGGGCATATTGATCAACTCGTATTTGTGATGTAGAGAGACCAAGTGACATATCAAGTTGGTTCAACAAAAAGAAACGAATCCACACAAAAGTAGGCCACAATTAATAATAAGCCTCGAGTATGGTCTTGTCACTCCTCACTAAGCTTGTTTGGATTCTATGGGTTGTTCGAGTCGGGAGTTTGAGGCACATTTGGTCTATATCTTGTTCGTATATGTGTTTAAGGTAGGAACCCATATTGATATTGCATTTGAATTGGAGAATTATTGGTTGCTTGTGCTTTGTCTTAGGTTACTATTGTGGTAAAATTGGGATTGTGTATCTCTTCCATACACTGTGTTTTTTGTTGTGAAAATATTTAAAACTATCCTCGACCCTTTTCTAGGTTTTCCTATTCTTTATTCTGGACAAACCTTTGTTGTGATTTTGTTCTCCTTATATGGGAAATTCTAAAGCCCCATCTTGGCCACTACTTATGTTTACACTTAGCTCAGGTCCTAGCTTACTATGGTTTCCTCTAGGAATTACTTGAAGTTTACAAATTGACCCATGGGTTGCTTAACTATGGCTTGGTTTAAAGTTTCATTCTACCTATTGAATGCTCATCTCTTGTAAATGTTTGGTTCTACCTACATGTGTTAATTACCCCGCCTCAAATACTTGCTACTATTATGGATATGGTTGGGATATCATTATCATGACCTCTTGGACATGTGTTATGTTCATTGTTTTATTTAGTTTTGTACACTATCTATTTGGCATTGGCCCTATCTCTTACTACTTGGAAAACAATATGTTGGGTAGTTTGTGCATGTGATCTAACCTAGGAAACCATGTTTATTCTTATTTATACTTGTCGATTCCTAACTATATTGATGCTCACTTTATTTTGATGTCATTTATGTAGGCCTAAACTTTATTTTCAAATGGGAATTATTAGTGTCAAACCCTTAACTCGACTAGTTTTTGTGAATATTGTTTGTGTTTGGGTTTTCTCATTGCATCACTATTTTGAGATGGTCGTGTTTATGTGTTTTAGTTGGGCTTGTAGTCACGATTAACCTATGGAATTCATGTACAATCATGCATGTTATTTTCTCAATTAAATGCAACACATGCCTTAAATTTATGTGGCTCCTTGATTGTTCATGCGACTCTTTGAATTATCCATAATATGATATCTCTAATTTGGCTTGGCTCACCTTATCACTGTATGAAGCATGGAGTGATTTCTTTTTTAGCCTAAAATCACGACACATATACCTATTTTGTTGCATTTCCAAAATTGTAATCAAGTTGTTGTCATGGCATTATTTGGTCCATGTCTTGAAATTGCATGGTTTCATTTGAACTCTATTATATCTTATTTACATGTTCATTTGACACAATATTGTAGCTTGACTAGTCTCGTCAAATCTCTGCACAATTACAATCAAGTCATCAATTGTTGAATGCAAGCACTTGCATGTTAGCAAGACCTTTTTACTTCTCTCTCTAATATGTTGCTTAAACTTATCTAGCTTTCTGCAATCTCTGAGTTTTTATATGCAACAACTTGAATACATTGCACTTGCATTTCTACATGTTTCATTCAATCGTTTATTCATTTGGTTGTATTAGTTGATAGAGTGATAATATTGATATGATCTTTATGCCTACACGATTTTAAATAAAATGTTTTTTTCGGGAAGAGATACTTCCCAAGGAAAAACAACAATGAGACAAACCAACCAACATATCTAGAGAGGAGGAAGAAGAAATAAAGTTCAATTTTCTTTCTGTTGGATTTTCTAGAACGATTTTCATTAATGATTTCAATACTTTCTCTTGTCTTGAAATTTAATGTAGATTAGGGTGCCATCTACTATTAATTCAATTTTGGTTCACATTACATAGTCAAGTAAAATGTTGTAGAGTTAGATCCAAAAGTGAAACTGAACAAAATCCTATGGATTATATCATAACCTCTTTAATCATTTTGTCAATAACTCAGTGACTTAAACATAAGTGAACCATGATTATTGCCCAAAAATACATCAAAATTCACAGCATAAAGTTACACAAGCCATCCCCATAAGAAAAAAAAGCCAAGAATACATATGATCATGTATTTACTACAGGGAGTAGGTTGGCTATGTATCATGTAAGGCTAGAAGAATCACTCACTCATAGAGTAATCGTTTCCAAGAAAATATACTAGGAACTTCATGCAATCATGTAAGTATAAAATATTGGAGACATTATATTTTGCATAAGGAGTTTATATAATTGATTGATCATAAATCTCTTAAGTATATAAATTCTGAAGCTACTTTGTATCACAAGCATGCAAGATGGATGTTTTTGCAAAATTACATTTTTCTAGTTCAACATAAGAGAGTAAATTCAAATCTGGTAGTTGATGCATTTGGTAGGAGGCATCACTTGCTTGTGACTATGACGAATGAATCAGTTGGTTTTGAAGCCTTAAAGTATTCATATGATGCTAATGATTTGTTTTTAAAACACTTTAAATATGTGCATAATCCTATGGGTGTGGATGGCAATCTCTTCAAGGATTATTTGATGTTGGATGATTTTCTTTTTCATGGCAAGCAATTGTGCATCCTTGCAGGTTCTTTGCAGGAGAATTAAGTTTCAGATTGCATGTTGGTGATCTGGGTGGCTGAGATAAGATCTTGATTATATGGTAGAGTAGAGGTTATTTTGGATGCAAATGCATAAATATGTGGACCAATATGTTTATTCTTGTTAAACTTTCTTGTTTTCCAATCCAAGTTTGTGAAATACCAGAGTATGTATGTTGATGCCAATACTAGAGAGACCTTGGGACCTGGGTTGACATCACTATGGTTTTTTTTTGGGGATTTCCTTGGACATGTAAGGGTAATGGTTCATAGTATAAACTTCCAAAAGTGGTCCATTTCATTCCCTCTAAAAAGACTAAAGATGCCAACAAGACAATGAAATTATTTTCAAAGAATTTGTATGACTATAGGGTGTGCCCAAAACCATTACTAGTGATAGGGAAAGACATATAAGGATATTGTCTTCATATTGTACTAATGGAATCCTTACCTTAGTACAATGCCACTACAATTATTATCGTAGGGTGTACAAGGTTCTATCTTTGAGGATCATTTTTCAAAGAATTTTACACCCAAAGTAAAGTGTATTATTCACAATGATGTTGTTCAGGGTTCAAAGAAACACTGAAGGTTAAGTTCCATTTGAATACTAGTTATATACACAGATTTCACCATCTCAGAAACATTTATTATTAGTTAGTAAGTCTTATTTTCAACTACTTCAATCTGCGAATAATACCTCAATTTGTTTCCAAATTAATAAAATGGGTTGAGGAAAGAAACCTACAACTTACTAAGCCTCTTTTGCCTCCTATTAAAATTGAAAACTTAATTGACATTTTGGATTATGTAATTGACCCTGTATTAACAATTGATAGTCCATATAAGCTTAAATAGACAACTCACAAAAAATACAGAGATAGGAAAGATCAAATTCCTACTTGGGCTACTAACTCATCCAAAGAAATTATTCATGCCATTTACCAATTCTCTTATTTCATTGTTCTATGTGCCATATACTATAATTCGAATCATTAATCTATTCTTTTGATTGATGGTACTCAAGAAATTTTCCCTATTACAACTTCAACTATCCCTAAAAAAATTTACTTCTTGATGTTTTAACTCTGAATGATGAAGTTTTATCCATTGAATTCAATAGTCAAATTGTCTCATCTAAATTGTTTTACCGCTCATGTGCTATCGAGCAACGTGTGATAACAAGATGAAAACCGACCAACCCTGCAAATGGCCCTAAGAAAATCTTCGAGTGGACCCGATAGGCAGCTCCATTTTATCACTCACATCACCCCTCGTACGAAATTCCAAATCCAACAAAACAAAACCGAAGAGCCGGGAACACATCTCATGTGGGAAAAATATCGGGGTTCCATAAAAGGCAACACCAGGCGAGTTAGCAAGAGGGGCACCCACATGAGAAATCATAACGAAAATAGGTTAGAGCATGCAGAGGAAAAACTCAAGTTCGTAAGAGGGGCACCCAACCAAGAAAACCAAAGAGCCAATGACACATGTGTGGTGGGAAAAAAACTTGGGGTTTCCCGAATGCAAGGCAAAATTGGGGTTTCCAGAGGCAACACAACGTAAGTTGGAAAGAGGAGTCCAAATTTATTCATCCATTTTCCAAATCGAAACTCTTGAAATGAAATTACTCACCATTATTTGTTCCTTGTGAATATTGGCTCGAGGTCGAGGTCTCTATCTCCTTATGCACGTAGTGGCTCGAGGTCTATGTCTCTTTGCACCACAGTGGTTGAGTTCAGTTTCTCCTTGCACTGCAGTGGATGAAGTCACTTTCTCTTTGCAACGCAGTGGTGAGGTGACAATCGTTGATGATATTTCGGGGGTTGGAATGGCTCCGGTACTAAGATACGAAGGTCCCAAAACCCTGGATGGATCCCGAAGAAAATACCTTTGAAATGGGCACGAGAAAACATGAAAGAGAGAAAAACCTACGTTTCATGGACTTGTCAATATCTAAACTCCTTCAAGTCAAACATTCGACTCTTGTGTCCAAGTGGAAGCCTACTTATGTATTAGGTTTTCAAAATAAATATAAATAATGAATGGTTGTGAGAAGATCATGTATCCACAAATTTATTTCATTAAAGGTTGGATTAGCACTAAGTAATATTGGTCTAATAGAGAAATATTTATACACACAAGTTTGCACTCTTCAAATTATTTCCTAGGCACAAGTTCTAGGCATGGACTTAATAAATATAAAGGCTTTATAATTTTATGTCCTATTATTCATCAATTTTTACTTTCTTTCTAGATGGTTGAAGAATTGAATAGGCCTTTGCATGACATAGATATTATAACTTTTCTTCAAATTCTTCCCCTAACACAAGATTTAGCACCAACTTGATAAAGATAAAGGTATTTTAATTTTATATCCTATTATTTCTAAATTTTAAGGTTAGCTATGACTTGATATATTCCTAAGGTTTAAGATATGACTTGTGAATTAATGGACTTAATTTGGTATTTTGTGTCCTTAAGTTGATTTTATATGAAATAATACCGAGCCAACCTATCCCCTTAAAAAAAGTGATGGGTGACGAGCCTGGTAATTTCCCTATTTTCTCATCAAGTTTTCCTCTTTTAATTCCTAAATTTGAGCCTTTCACCTTTCACCTTATGCCTTTTTAATTAAATTCATGCATCATATGACCCTTGGGATGTTACACATTTATGCTGCGAATTTAATGTCTAAATGAATTATTTTGCTAGATAAGAGGGTAGAATGCATGAATTTGTGTGTTGGAACGATGATTAGAAATGATGTTCGAGGTTACCTATTGGTTCTAGTCGTTGATATGGATGAATATTTTTTACAATTAGGAGAGTTGCAATCAACTTTGTCATCTTATAACATGATATGAGTTTCTCATCAACATTTTGATATGTTTTGTTTATAAGATCAACTGATGGACATGGGGAAGTTGTTGTCAAGTTCCACAAAAATGTCGATGAAACCTTCTCTTCTACATGTTGATGAGTTGAAATGATGCTTTGGAGGAAAATTCTCTTTGTATGCACACATTTCAAAAGAAGGTTAAATATTTTCATATGTAACTCTCCTAGAATTACAGTAGTGCACATCTCTAGGGATAATGCCAACAAATTTGGGATAGTTGAAGCACTATGTATCTTATAGAATTGTTTCCTAAATTTGATGAATGAATTACTCCTTTTCTCTACATGATTGTAAAGAAAATCATTTAAGGAGATAAAGGGGAAAAATAGTTAGATGTTATTTATCCTTCCTAGAATAGGGTAACTACTCAAAAACCTTTTGATAGATGGTTTAAATCAACATTTTTAAGAACTACCTTGGCTTCTCAAAGTTAATATCTAAATCCATTGTTGAAATTGCAAGATTAGAACTTAATATACAATTATCTTTCCTCATTGCATGTTGTTTTTTACTACCTTAATAAGAATGTATGAAGAGGCAGAGGGATAAGTTTAGGATATTTATTTTACATTCCTTTACCATAGAAAAAATAGAGACTAGAGTACAAGGGATTGGAAATATTTTTTTCACCCAATTTACTATTGAAGTCCTTGCTGAGATAATAACTTGGGTGGAAACAACATTACAGGTCTAACTAGTCAATAGGAACACAAAATCTATGGGCCACTAATCTCATTAATTATTTTTAATATATATAGCTTCGTCAGATATCCTCCGAACCTTCCGACATACATATCCTTCGGAGGTATGGCACAATTGTCAGATATGTTGTTTGACTATTAGATATATGACGTTCCTTCTCGTTGGATATCTAAGGAACTGTTCAATAGAAATATCCTTTAGAGGTATGGAACCTCCATTGAATATGTTGTTTGGCTGTCGGATATCTGACATACCTTCTCGTCGGATATCCGAATCACTATCCGAAAAACATATCCGTCGAAGGTATGGCACCTCCGTTGGATATTTTTCTTGTATGTCAGATATTCGACATACAAGTTCGTTGGATATCCACTGCAGAGTCTGAAAAACACACGTCGAATATCTTGTTTCTCTATTAGGTATTCAACATGTAGTTACATCGGACTTTTGACGCATATGCATTGGAAATAATGGTTGATTTCAACAAGGTTTTGGTTCTTAGGGACATCGGTAGATCGACGACAGGGTGTCGGATATCCAACGGAAATATGTTCATGGATTATCTGACCAATATAAATGGAAGAAATTGGTAACCACATTTCTTCAAAGCATCGAAAGAATGTCTTTGACCAACTGACATACCTCTGTCGGATTTCAATTCACAAGAAGTAGTGTTTGTTCATTCTCTTATTGTTTACTTTTTTTATTCTTCTTCCAACTTCCCTTTGTTTTTCTCTAGCTCTCTACTAACTCAAGTTCATTTTATACTTCTTCCTTTTTCCTTTGACATTTCTCTGCTTGTTACTTTTTCATTTCATCCTCTTCTACTTCTAAGATAGCCCTTGAATATTCATCTTCTTTCTCCTTATGCTCCTCATCAAGTTGCATGGAACAAACTTAGTTGAATGTAATCACAGACCTTGATTTCATGGAACAAACACAAAAACCCTAGGTAATTTTGATCCTTGACATGGTCAACATGGATCATTCCCCCATCCCAGCTTCAGTGTCCTAAAACACCGAAGGATTTCTTCATGTACTCAATTCACAATACAGTCAAAGAGGAAGTTAAAAATCAGGTGGTGGTGGGAAAATCTCCGGAGATGATGTGCATGTTTGATGACTAAACCCTACATAAATAACATGCTTAGATATGATCTTAAGAATGGTGACTATATGGTTGAGATCGAAGATGATTGGTCAAAGTAGCCATTACTATCTTCATGGGAAGAAGAAGCCCAATTATCATAGCACACAGATGACAATCAGATTCTACATACCCAACAAGATTGCATGGAAGATGATGCAGAAAATTTCTCAAGAAATGCAGAATGCCTTCCCTTGTGTTTTGCTTCACTGCTAAGGGAACATTACAAATAGTTCGTGAATAGAAAGAATGAGGAATTTTCTAATGTATCAGTTGAGGAAAACAGGGGAGATAGAAAATTTGATCCAGAGGTGCAGCCTTTGAGCCTTTTTGAAAGTCAAACCTCAAATGAAATCATGAAGCCTGAAACAGGTAATGAGCATATCCATTGTGATTCATTGCCTTTGTGTTTTAATTCATTTCAAATTTTGAGAGGGAATTTTGGTCAGATTCTAGTTGAAAGTCACAATGTAAACCATGAAGTACCAGTGGGTCCGGTGGTACCATTATCTGAAGCATTCTATGACCCTACAGCCGATATTCTGGATGAGGTGTGTTTTCAAAGTTTGTTTTCATTTACTCCTAATGAATTAAAAAATTGTTATTATATGGATATGATTAGACAGTCTTCCCCATTGTCTGGTTCAACAGAAATATCTGTGCAAAACCCATTAGATGAAATACAAACACATCTTGAAATGTATGAAGACTTGAAGACCTCACAAGAAAAACAAGGTCAGGAGATGGAATGGAATGATTCCAAATGCCAAGGAACAACTCAGGTCTATTTCGACCCTATAGATATCTATATGGAGAAATTTTTCATGGAAAGGCCACAATACATTTTCAGGAGTTTAGTTTTTCTTCAATTTGATCGATTCTCATGTAAAAGAGATCAGAATAGAAATCCTTATCACATATCATTACTAGATCTACATTTGAGTTTGGTGAAAATCAATGAAGCAACCCAGGTTTCAAATCCAATCTTTGACTGGTTATACTGGATATCTCATATTGATTAAGATCAAGCGTCCTCAGATTAGAATAGGATGTATGTATATAAATAAGATCACCAGATCCTATTTTTTATTAGATCTACCCTATGCAAATAACGATAGGAAATCTGATGATTCAGATATTATATGTGGATTTCATGATGAAATTCTTGGCTTGCTGGCCTGATTATCTCCTCAAATAAATTTTCCAGTTTTTATGTCTTTAGGTCATAGGATAGTCATTAGATGAAGTTTTTTTTGAATTTCAAGTGGAAAAGTCTTCAAATTAAGTTTTAAACTTGTTGTTTCAAAGAGTGACAAGTCTATACTTTATTAGGAAAAAATCCAAAATTTTCACTTTTGGCAGCTAAGGGCCATTTTTCAAAGTATTCTAAGATGCTGAAAGTGGTCACTTTCAGCAACAAAAATAGCATGTGCAAGGCACTCTAAGCTGTCGAAATGAAGAATTTCTCCAATGGTTAGGTTGTCCCATCAGACTCTCAAACCGCCATTAGTACAGATGTCATGATGATCTTATATGCTACCGAAATCATCTATGAGGATCGTTTGTCATGATATGGGAGCGGTTTATTATGATTTCAATTGATGTTTCAAAAAATCATTAAACCCCAAGATATCAATCCAAAACCCCATCATGATTTCATTCGCCCCTACCATTTTGTGCAATAATTCACATGAAGGTTGGTCTTAGTCAGTTCTAAATGAACGTCATGATCTCAGGTTTCTTATTTGCAGAGTGTTCATTTTAAAAAAATCAAACATCCACAAATCTGTTGATCTCACATTTTTCCCTCAACTATTTTCCCTCTATCCTTTTTCCTAGCATCAGTCTCCCATTCATCAACCCAGATTTCAATATTTTCAAGATATTAACAGGTTTTTTGCAGATGACTACTGGAGGAGCATTGCTCAGAAGGGAGCTGTAAGATGTTTCCTATATGGAATCTCATCCAAAGGTTTGTCAAATGTTCAAGGATTCAGGCTGCTACAGGTTTTGTGAAAAGTTACAGGGGTTTCATTAAGGAATTGCAGAGGTGTTTGTCAATATTTTTGAGGGTGTCAAAGTGAAATTGGGTCCTCTGGAAATGCAGATAGATGAGTCAAGTGTTGTTGCAGCTACTGAAATGCCAGGAGAGGGTGAGAGGTAGTTTAAGACCACTTCCATTAAAGGTATTGAATTTATATCTTACCTTAAGCCAGAGTTCCAGAGCATTATTTGGTAGAAGGATGTTCCGAGAAATTACTTGGAAGACAAATGGCAGAAATTGTTGAAGGTTATTCAGGTGTACATAATGTGTGAAGGGAGGTATGGCAGGGTCATGTTGTGCCATTGTAGGCTTATCAATCATTTCACAGGAAAAAACCCTCTGAACTTGCCTCATTATCTTCATAGGAGCCTCACCAAGATGGCACAAAAATTCCAAGCTAAACTTGAGAAAATATACAACAGATCATTCCATCATGGCCTCATCAAGATTATAGTGATGAGGGAACTCCAAAGAAGAGAGAGGACATGGAACTACCTCCTGTTTTGGGGAGAATTCGAGCAAGAGATCCAGCCTAAGGGTAGGAATACACCTACAAAGAAGTCATGTACACCAAAGAGCAGTAAGAGAAAGAGAAGGGCCCTGTCACCAATGCAGACAAAACAACCAACCCCTTCACCTAGGACTAAGAAGGCAAAAAATAAGCTTGATTTTGATTAGGGAAAGAAGGTCCAAAGTAGCATTGTTGAGAAAAACATCTTGAATTTTCCGTACTCAGACTTCGAGTCTGAAACACCCATGGATGAGAGAGAAGAAGCTGCAATTGAAGTCCCAACCTTGGAGTTACTTGAGACATCAACAAGAAAACACAACAAGGTCAACAAATCATCAAAGCTGATTGAAAAGATTAAAGAAGAGATATCATAAATGAAGTTGCTTGAGAGGGTCATTAAATTCCAAAACCAGACTATAAGCAACACATCAGATGAGGTAAGAGATTGTTTTGAAAGGTTAGCTAAAATGCATGTAAAGGAACAAAAGAGGAATAAGAGATTGCTCAAGGAGAATCGTAAGTTACTTAAAATGGTTAGATGTTTAAGGATCAAACCAAGGCTAAAAAATCCTAAGCCAAGAGAACATCCTGATTTAAAATATCTAGAAGAAGTTGCTGAGAACCTAAATGAAGATCCTAAAGAGTAGGTATATCGAAGAAAATCCATTTTTGCAGTTTTGAATAGTTGTGGAAAACTCAGAATTTTCGACAGTTTATTCACTTTTCCTCAAGGCATTGTTAGTTGTCAAAAGCTCTTCTTTTGGCAGCTAACCCTATTCTGTTTTACACCTGTAAGCCACGAAAAGTGCAGAGGATGACATAATGCTCGTATTTTTTCCGAGATCAATTTTTTTGGTGTCCAGATCATGCAGAAGGGTTTCAAAATGAAAGATAAAGATTAAAGGGATTCAAATCATCACCCTTTTCAAGTTTTTGATGCAGATATTATGGAAAAAAGGTTAAGTGGCTTTGAAAATTCTTGGTAAAGATTTCTTATTTGTCAAAGCAGGATTTCAAAGTTCTTTGTCATCACTTTGACAATTATTGAAGATATCAGATATGGTTGAAGCTGTCGATATTGTGGAATATTTAGTTGATAAGACTTTCACCCTTAAATCAGGACTAGATTTTGCATATTACACTAGTTTCGATTTTATTCTATTTTGAGTATTTCAGATCCATTTTCATAGAATCTTGAACTGTTATCTAAAGGCCATAAAGCCTATGACTTTGAATAAAGTTGGGTTTGGACTTGGGATGATAAAAAAATGTAAAAGTGCTCACAGGATTTAATTGACTGTTATGAGTGAATACAAAGACTTTATTTCTAGATTCTTGTGTCATTTTCTGCAGTGAAGTGTTTCGGATGTAAATTGTTGTTCTATGGTTTATCGTTTTGTGATATGTACTTATTTTAGAAATTTTTTAACAAGAAACATAATAAATAATAAGTAAAGAATATGTACCTCCTTTACATGATTTTTATTGTCCTTGGTTGACGTAGTGTACTCGAATGAATAGAAAGTGTCTCCAAATTAAGCTTGCCCTTGCCACTTGTGCCCACTTGCCCTTATCTTCTGACCTTATATATACAATATTTCAACATTTCAATACATTCATCAATCTTCTAGTTGATCATCTTCGTCGAACTAAACATCCATATCATCTGGTTCATATAAGGTGTTGTAAGGATTGACCGTATCAACATCATCATCAATGTACTCATTTCCAAGCAATATATCTTCATCATGGATATCATCATCAAGATCTGCATTGCCTCCTACTAGTGCATTTGGTTCATCTCCTTTAGGCTCTTCATCTGAGACATCTTCTACATCGGATACCTGTTCCTCTACATCATCTTCTTCTTCAAGATCATTTTCTTCCTCTACAATATTATACTTTATTGGCCTTCCTCTTGGATCATACCTAACAACAAATGACCAACCTGCTTTACCTGGAATCTCTGAGTAGAATACTTGTTCACATTGTCTTGGAAGAACATAATGATCTTTTCTTGGCTCAAATGACCTTGTATTAACCATGGTAAATACGTTATCATGTAGAATAATAGTTCTATCAGGATCACGTTCATTCTTTCGTAGCCTGTACCATTTGACATCAAAAAAAACTATTTTGAAGGATTTAAAGTCACATTCAAGTATGTCCTCCAAATACCCATAATATCGATTTTCAGAGACTTCAGGACGTTTGTCACTTCTAGAGGAAACATTAGTGACCTCGAAGACCGCAGTTATCCCACAATCAAAATTTTTCTTTTTTTCGTCCAATGTTTCGATGCGAAATTTATGACCATTGCACCACATAGCCTTGTGATGTTTCAACTACAATATTCCAGACACTTAAAACATATTTCACATAACTTGTAATGTATGGATGGGAAAAACACATTGACACTAACATTAATAATTTATGAAATGACATAATGAAATTATATTGGATGAATAGCATGCTTGCCTGTTTATCTTTCAAACCATGTGATAAATCAATTTCCTGCTGCATAAGATTGGTATCTCCATTATGACGAGCTTCTATAACCAATGTAGACACCCCTTCCCATGATAACCTACCTTCATGTTGTATGCATCTATCAATCCATACCCTCATCTAGTCAAGATTTTTTGCAATGTATAGATGTAGTGCATCCCACTCTCGACCAACTGTATCAAAAAATCATAATTCACCAATATATGTTAGTTAGCAAGGTATAAAATATTAATAATTGATGAAAGAATAAAAATTAAATAAGTATAATACACATAAAAAGGAAAAGTTAGATGTATTACAAACCTAATTACCTTTCACTTTCGTCATTCTACCTTTCCCCAACAGGTGCTCCCCTTCATATTTTTTAATGGATTTCACATCCCAAATGCGATCCACATGCATATTTGTGGCTAATTTAGGAATATATTGACTAATATACACCATTGATTGATATAACATATATCCCTCCACTATAGAACCCTCAGGACGTTCTCTTTGTCTAACCAAAGCCTTTAATGATTTCAGGTGCCTCTCCACCATCCACATTGACCTTGTGTGTACTGGTCCACACAATTCAATCTCCTCAACTTGGTGCATGAGGTAGTCTTCTTGTGCATTGAAAAATGTCGGAGGTATATACTTTTGCATTTCACATATTAGCTGAGGAATTTCTCTCTTCCAATACTTTATATCTTCTTGATGGATTTCTTTCAATGACAACCATCTATAGTCGATGTTGCAAGCAAGTACAATGTTTCAACAAAACATATAAATTAATATATTACATTATAAGTAAAACATATGTCATTAAGATCTTGAATAACAAATTGGAAAAAACAATTTGCATATAATTTACTACTTACCTCGTGTATTTGCCAAGATCATATATAACTTGTTTGATGTTGTTGTCGAAGTGGTTTGGGA
>JZKD02S0943341.1:780288-798185 GCA_000966675.3 Picea glauca | reverse complement strand
ACATGTACCTCAACCAAAAGCCCTCATCAATTTCATCATCCAAATCTGATTTGTAGCTCTGTAATAGACCTGGTGTATATGATCAAATTCCTGCAAACCTTCCTTAACTTCAACAGCAAGAGACTATCATTTTCATCAAACTTTTCTTTAGTCTCACATGCCTAGTTTTGGATTAGTCAACAACCCTAACTTTAAGTAATCATAACTTTGTACATATAATGTATAAAGATCTGAAACTGATAAAAAAAATTCTTCAATGTGTTTTGTACAATTCCTCCAGGTGTCACTACTTGGAACCTCTCAGAAAAAGAGTTATAGAAAAAATGACATACCTTGTTGAATTCTATATTATTCTAGAGAGTGACCTTGTAGAGAGTTCCATGCACTAAATATTTGTTGAAATGATCTGAAAATATTAAAAAGAATGATAAAGACTTTAACCTAACCAACACATTTGGTTTCACTGAATTTGGATCTGTTATGAAGAAATTATGACGTTTTTACCCGAAACACCTGTTTTTGACTAGTTTCAGGACTAGCCACAAACCCTATTTTCCACGGAGTGTAACTCCCAAAATACAATGACCCACAAGCTGAATTGTTTATGACAGATACTTGGATATGTTTTTCAATGGAATATAAATTTCACGATCTGAATCATTTCAGAAAAAAAGTTATAGCGAAAATGGTGAGATGGCCTGTAAATAACAAACCTTAGAAAGCACCATCAAAAACATCTATCCTTCCTTGCATTTCGGCCTTCTTTTCTTCACTTTCCTCAAAATTTCAGATTATATATCCTTTGGTTACCTCATACACCTATAGGTATTCAATATTCTCAAGTGTGATTAAAATGAGGAGTCTTGCTTCTTATTTATACTCTCCAAGTAGCTTCCTTAAAAACATCTTCTAGGTCACTCGGCCCCACTTTTCTTATTTTAGGGTTAACCCACTTATAATTTCTCCATTAAATTTATTATTGAAATAATTTATTTTGTATTCACTTTGAATTATAATACATGCATTACTTCACTTTATTATTTACCTTTTAAAATCTCTTAAACCACTTTGACTACTTTGACCTTTTGGGGCTTCTAGATGACATATGAGGTTCCTCCAACTTCATAAGGTGATAACTCTCAAACCGTGAGGAGTTATGTGACGTTCCACATAACACTAGAAATGGAATGAAATGTACTATCCATATAGAATAGTATTATCTCAAAATATATCATAAATCATATCGTTATCCATCAAACAAACTTGGGTCCATTACCCAAACTTGGGGTCTCCAACTTCTCATGGCCATAACTCTCTAACCATGAGGAGTTATGTGATGTTCCACATACCACAGGAAATGGAATCACAATAAATATCCATCTAGGATAGTTTACCTGACAAATTCATTTTCCTTCATCTCATTATTCCATAATTAAGAATGGGTTCTCTTACTCCGCAAAGCGTCTTCCCGTGAGGGATTTTACCATAAGGGGACCACTTGGGAGTTGATCCATCTTTACTTCTTATCAACCATGACAAG
The DNA here is from genome assembly GCA_000966675.3 of Picea glauca. NCBI lineage: Eukaryota > Viridiplantae > Streptophyta > Pinopsida > Pinales > Pinaceae > Picea > Picea glauca. The sequence goes on along the minus strand of JZKD02S0943341.1, from coordinate 796,645 downwards.
AAAATAATGAGTCATCTTTACATCAAAGAATATTGGGTCCATTATGCAAACCTTTGTGCCCCAGGGCTTTCTTAAAGGGTTGACATCAATGACAACCAACCTTGTTCAACACCTATTGGTTCCTTCCCCTTATCCTTCCTTTTTTATCTTGTTTTGGGGATTGGTTGTTGAATTTATGTTATTCATGGGTCATACATATCTCCTGTGTGATTGTTCAGATCATTCCTCTGCTCCTCATCTAGTTCTTCATTATTATTATCTAGCTCTTCTTACTCTTATGTGTGCCCCGTTTTCTCTACTGGGGTTCTCCACCCATCTTCCCAATCATTCACAATTAGGCATACGTCTTCCGTTGTCAACCTATAGTTGGTTGGAAACCACTGGTACGTAGAGTCCTTATTTTCCTACACATACATGTGGTGCATTCCTTCTTTGAAGTGTGCAATGTTATTATAGGTTTCCACTGTCTCAGCTGAAACACACAATGTATGGTCAATTATATGCCTGGTCATATCAAAGTATACAAAAAATGTAGCAATATTATCTTGTTTCCTCCTTTTTTCAACGTATTCCATCAATTGACATACTATGAGGCCATACTACCTCTACTAGATGTTCCCATGCACTGATAGTAGCCTGGTTCCTACCATCCGACCAATGCAATCAAAATCAAAATCCATGCATAGTGAAATTATGTTCCCTTTTCCTAGGTCTCAATACAATCTTGAAAATTTTGGTTCACCAAGAAGGTGTCCCAGTTCATTTGAACCCCTTTGATGCATGTTTCTGCAGTTGTAATTACTACAGTTGGTAATTCATCCTTCGGACATTTTCACAACAATTTGTAGGACAATACCTGCATTTCAAACTAAACATTTTCATCACTGATGTTTTTAACATCCAATCCCCTTTTACCCCTGAAAGTATGGAACTTTTCCTTAATTTCTTTTGATAGGGCTCTCTCTCATACCTTGTTGAACAAAATGGTCAGATCCTCTCCAGATTTTGGGAGCCCTGTGATCTGTACAATAAACATAGTATCAATTGACATTGGGGGGTCAAGCTACACTGTTCCCCCATGGACGCCACTGATCAGTAACTTCACAGAAGAATTAATTTGTAAACCACGTCCGAAGTGTGGGATTTCCATCAAGTTTAGTATGCCTGACTTCTCCAATCCTATTTCCCATACCTTTGTCTCCAACACTATTGTTGTTGTGCTTGGTATGCTCTTAGTGCACAAGTATTTTCCTTTATCCATCTCCAAGAATTTATGATCATTGGTGATATCATGATCCATTAACTTTAGGCTCGCAACCTTGTCGAGCATATCTCCTTCAATGCATACACCAAGTGGGACTAGTGCTGTTGCTAGCATGTATTTCCCATATCCTGGTACTTTTAATTGTGGCGCGTTATCGATCCTACATGGGGTGTAATTTTTTTTGGAAGCTTGCTTGTGAATATGAAGCCGAAGCTCTGGGTATTTCACCAACCTATGGAATAACTACTAGGCGATTTGACTATTTTTGCACTGCTCCTAATGACACTCCAACTTTTGGTAGGGCCATTCATCTTGTGCAATAGGTTCTTGACTTTCTCTATGACTATTCTATTGTAGTTGTAGTTCAACTCTGAATCACTTGGGTTCACTCTGGTTTTCTATCTCTTGCTTGCAGCTCTTAGTCACAATGATTTATGCTTAGTGACCTTCGATTGTTTTTTTGCCTCCTAGCCAACTTTTCATGCCTCGCCACGCCTTAAATAACTTGTCCTATCTTCCAACGTGGTTGATGAATGGTTGAATAAATGTGGCTTTATTACCAAATCTGTCATGTGATTTTTCCCTCGTATTACCAATCTGTCATGATTTTTGGTGGATTTTACCATTTAATATTATATGAATCTTTTATGACCTATCATTCCCTCTTCGTAGCCATCATTTACATGCTTTAATGCTTCCAATGGTCTTGTTAGTGCCCAACTATGCAAGACATCTGCTACTTCGTAGTTTTTTTTCCGTGTTATATTTTCTTAATTGGCACAATTCCATTCTAATGCGTGATAACCATTCCTTCTATGCCAGGTCTTATGTCCTTGTACTCGATACTCTTTTTCTATTTCTATATCTACTTTTTAGTTGTTTTTCTTCCCTTTGCTACTTTTTATTTGTTTTTGTTTCCTTCCTATTATAGTAAAGCTACTATGATACATGTGGTCTGGTGCAACCCATAGTACTATGCAGATTGTTGGTTGTCTCTATAGAGTTTCAACTAACTTCCATTCACCATTCCTCCAAGGAATTATCTATTCAGGGTTTCCAATTGCGCAACACCTGTCTCTGTTACATGTTGAATCACATATGGTCCTAACCAGTGCATCCTAAACTTCCTTGGATGCTACATAAATTTCCTGTCATAAAGTAATACTAAGTCTCCCACTTGAAACTTTTCATGTTTAATGTTTTGATCATGCCAAGCCTTCTCTCTTTCCTTCTGGGCTTGCTGAAGGAAACCTATGACAAATCAATCTTCTTCAAGTTGTATTAGTTGTGATACTCTCTCCTCTACTGCACCAGAGCCTGAAAGATTAGTGATTGCTGCAATGCGCATGATAGGTATAATAAAATCCATTGGCATCACTACTTCTTGTCCATAGACCAACCTGCAAGGTTTATGTCTTGTCAAATTCTTACTTGTAGTCCTGTAATCCCATAACATTGTAGGAACTCTTAATTCCCAATAATCTCTCCGTACATTACAATTTTTTGTCAAATCATTCTCTAATATTTTATTGAAATCTTCTACCATCCCATTGGGCTGAGGATGATATGGGGTACTCTTCTAATTATGAATTTGAAACTCCTTGGTCAATGTTGAAATTGTCTTATTTAGAAATTGTGTGCCTTGATCATTGAGTAATATGCATGGACATCCAAATCGTGTGAGTACTTTCTCAAACAAAAATCATGTAGAGGTCTCCAAGGTGTAGTCGGTAACTAGGTTCGCTTCTTCCCATCTTGTCAAATACTTAGTCACAGTGATTATGTACCTTTCCTCAGATCTTTTTTCTTGTGGGTTGATTGGACCTACAAATTCTATGGCCCATTTCTCAAATGCTTGTAGTGTAACCTATGGATTCAAAGACATTTCACCCATCTTGGATGGCTTTCCCACTCTTTGACAAACATCGCATGAATGACAATATTCCTTAATGTCTTTTCGAAGCGTGGGACACCAAAGTACTTCACACAAAATATTTTGTGCAGTTTCTCTCCTTGCATAATTTCCTCCTGCAATATCATCATGCACTTCTTCGAGTATCATTGGTATTCCATGTTCCAAAATACATATTCTCAGTATTCCATCTGCACCCAAATTGTATAAATTCCCTACAATCAACTGATAATCTACTTCTTTCACTACCATTTGTTTCTTTTGTGCAATCGTCATGTCTGATGGAGCCATACCTATACTTAGAAACTGCATGATGTTTAAGAATGAATCATCCACCATATTTACTGCAATGTTTTGTGCATCTGGGAAGATGTCATTTAAATTTCCTGCATCTTCCCCTAACAGCATGTGCGATAGATGATTTGGTCCTGCATTCAACTTCCTTGGTTTCACTGCAACCTCAAAATGGTATTCTTAAAACAATAGTAGCCATATTCATATTCTCCTCCCCAACATTGGCTTGTTCACTAAGTATTTTAATGTAGAATGGTTTGTATAGATATTAAAGTGATACCCCAATAAATAATGTCTGAACTTATGTAGTGAATAGAACATTGTTAATCCTTCTCATTCCATGGTAGTACAATTCTTCTTTCCTATGGATAGCTTTTTTCTTGCAAATGAAATTGGTTGATCTATGTCTCCCTCCCCTAGTTGAAATAGTATTATGCCCAACACTATGGATGATGTATCTACATGAACATGGAATTCATTTTTCCAATCCGTAAAGATCATAATCAGTGTGGTTACTAGTTTTTTATTTAATGTGTCCAGACCCTTTTGACGGTCCTCATTCCATTGAAATTTTGGTTTCTTATTCAACAACTTTTCCATCGATGCCACGATCTATGCATATCCTTTGATAAATATTATATAATATCCCATATGACCCTAAGTTTCCCTGAGCTGTTTGAATGATGTAGGTGGTTCTAACTCCAGAATTATTGCAATCTTTCATGGATATACTAGTAATCCATATTTTATGACTACATGTTCCAACAAAATTCCAAACGGTGTGCAAAAAATACACTTCTTCAAGTTCATTGAAATATGACACTATCTACACCTATCCAACATTAACCTAAGTACTTCTATGTGATCCTTTAGTAGACTGAACACACTCCAATCATCCAAGTACACTTCAAGGAACTTATGAACCTTGAAATGTTGCAACCACAACTCTAGAAAACACCACAGGGGTATTATTTCATCCAAAGGGAATTATTGTATACTAATAACCCTCCACTCTGTCGTGAAAGTAGTCTTTTTTTGGTCTTCTTACGCAATATTTATCTCATAGTACCCCAAGAATCCATCCGTGAAAGAATAAGTTTCTTTTCCTCCTACGTTCTCCAGTACCTCATCTATGAATGGTGTTGAGAATGGGTCATGTAAACACGAGTCATTCAACTTCCTTTGATCCACACAGATATTGATTCCCCTTGTCTTCTTGTCCTATACTACCATTGGACTGATCTACTTAGATTCTTGTATTGGTTCAATGATCCCTACATCCAACATTCTATCGATTTTAGCTTTCACTTTTTCCTTGTATTTTGGATTTAACCTGTAAGGCTGTTTTCATACTAGCTTAGCACATGGTTTCAAGAGAATCTTGATCTTACCTAAGTCCCCAAATATCCTCTTTGTCTCCAAAAATGTCATTGGGAAAAGGTCTCGATATTCGCGCAAGAAGTCTACAATATTTTTTATTGTCTCATCACTCCAGTAATCCCCTTTCTGTGCAAACTTTGGATTCTCTGTCATCCTAATGTTACCTTCTGCATTTTTATGGGTTGTGTGTACACAATGGACTCAAGCTCTAGTCCTTTTACTACTTGTTCTCCTTCTTTTTTAGATACTTGCACATTCCTAGGATCTTCCTCATCATATTCTTCCTTAGCCACAATATAACATTCCAATAACTCCTGGACAATCATAGTAGCTCTGTGCGCATTGCACACTGGTACCATCTCCATCAACCCTTCTTTTGAGAAGATATTAATTCAAATAGCTTGTAGTGTTGCATATATTAAAGGAGATTCATGTTCAAACATAAATTTGACTTTGAACCTATGAACCAACTCGTCCCATATTGTTGTCTCTCTACGCATTTCCAATTCCAAATACGAGTTCTTCGAAATTGTGTCTAGTGTGTGTATAAATCTGTGTATCCATTTCATCTCAGGTATTGAACTCCATAAGGCCCTGCATTGTGCAACATGACCTGCTGGATCACTTTCTTGTGTATATTTTTGCACAATGTTTTCTCCCTCATTCCTGAACCTTACTTGCATTAGTCTTCTGCATTGTGGCAAGTCTTCCATTCCTTATTTGTGTGCAACCCACCATCTGGATGGAGTCTCTTGTAGGATATCTAGTGCCAACAACCTTCCTTTGTTGTTCGAGTACCTGTAACTCAAATTCCTTTAAAAATAAAATTATTTCAATCAATCAATAATACTTGTGTGGATCACATAATTTTTTTCCAATATAGCACAAGGATCGGGTTATTGCGCACATCAATTTAGTTGAAACTTCATGCATTCTCTATTGTTAATGCTCTAGACGTTCTTCTTAATTTGATGCACACTGTTGACATCAAAAGACTAAGAAATCTCCAACATCAACATTTTCAACCTCCCACGGGGCTAGGCAAGAAGAAGTGAGAATATAACCTTAGGATTAAAGTGCCAGAAAAGAATGTGCATCGAACCTAATTTTCTCCTAACCTACAATCCAAGCATAGATCCATTTTCCTTATAATTTATCCTTTTAACAATTTTTAATTTTTGTGTGATTTTATGATTTTATGCTATTTACAGTTATTTCTATGTGAGGTTTTATACAATAGTCATAATAAAATGAAAATAAAGGAAAAATAAATGATAAAGTAAAAGGCAACGTTCTTGTTTATTTTTAACAAAAGGTAAATTAAAACAAATTTAATAAACAAGGTTAGATTTAAAATAATTTAATTAAAAGGAAAACTTATAACATTAGTTTGAAGCATATAGAGAAGCAACATTTTCTTGTTATAACATTTTATGTTTTTATTTATTTATAAGTTAGGATATAAAAAAAATAATAAAATTAAAAAAATAAAGTAGACAAAAACAAAAATTTATGCACATTAAGAAACTCAAAACCTTATACACATGATTATAAACAAAAATAAAATGTTTTGTTTGTTTCTTTAAAAATTTCTTTAATAATTTTTTTTATTTTGAAATCAAAGTGTAAAATAAAGATGAGGAAAACTAAGGACTTTAAATAAAACTCAGAGAGATATCCATTAAAAAACTTCCCATGCAAAATCATAAATCATCAAAATCTTTAAGTCTCTACGTAGATGAGGACTGGGTATATGGTCTTTAGCCCTTCTAGATGCAACTTACAAGGAATGGAACCATGGTCTCTTAAAATATGTTCACTGCCATGTTTAAATCGCTAATTACTCGGAAATGTTTGTCTTTACAAGGTATCAACAAATTAGCTATGCTTCAGTGTTTCTTGTTTTATGTCATCCTTTAAGTTGTTATTGAGTATTGGCAAACCCGATTTTAATTTTCTGGTGTATAATTGGATGAGGAGCAGAAAAATATCGCTTACTTATAAACTTTTCTATTGTATTGTGCATACCAATTGCTCCTATCCTTTTGCATGAGGAACACCTATGGCTGAAACGTGTTTCCCACGACCTTCTTGTATCTATTATTTACAGAGGCCTGAGGGCTTTACTTGAATGGGATTCGCCTTTAAAACTCTTTTTATGATTCCAAACCTTTTAAATGATTTCATGGAGGGGATCTTCTTGCTTCTTGTCGTCACTTATCATTCTGTAATCAGACTCCAATGTCACTCCCCTTTCTAGTGCATTTGTAAAGTCTCCAACTTGCATAGTTATGTTGAAGAATAACATGTATGCCCATATTTGCATGCTATAATCATAGTGAAACTTCATTTTGATAAAGAAAACTTCTTCTGAACAATGATTATAATTTCGTCATAAGAAATAATAATAGTGCTTCGTAATATGAAGCTTCATTTGTTTGTCTCCATGTATCCATTACCACTTTATAATATAAGCCTTCGAATTTGATGATATTAAGAGGATATAATTAACCCTTTTTATGCAATAGAGTTATCAAGTGGAAAGAAGATGGTTTATCTTATGGTGGCCTAAATTATAATCCCAAGAAATGAACAAGTTATGAATCTCCATAAAAAAGATTAAAATAATGGAAAGAATTATGGAACATACTTTGGAAAAGTGGGTTATGTAAACATAAGGAAATAACATGTTGGGTTCAGTCACATGATGTAACATTTTGATAATTATGGGTTCATTTTTTTTCTTTATTGAAAAGTCACATGTGAAAAAGGGATGTATAGAATGACATATGGTGGTGACAGGGATTTAGGATTTGTGTGGTGTCGAAACTTCACTTATAGATGTAGAATATGACAAGGCAGAGAGAAGGAGATTTAAGTTATATGAGTAATAGGTCAAGGGCCACAATGATTTCACCAAGAACCTTGAGCCAATTTTTAGCGAGAGTAAGCGAGAAATTACACAAGTAGCATCATTGAGGGGGAGCCGGGCAATGCTTTGTCAGCTAAGTACTATTGAAAAACATCGTCATCGACACACATGAACTATACTTTACCAACTTAGTGCACCATCGACTGTAGGTTTAACATAATTGTCCATTCGTGTAGTCATGTTATACAAATTGTCAATGTCATTTCCCCTGGCTAGCTCTATGTATCTCTTCCCTTTCGACTGGTCCAAGGGTGTAGCGACTTTCAACTCTTCAACTTCAAATATCATCTCCCTCCTCTTGAATTTAATGATATCCTGGTTAAAAAATTCCCATTCCAATCCCATCAGTGTTGGATATGGTTGATTGTCATCCACGATCTCAATAACTTCAAAGTCTGCCATATTGCGTACCCCATTTATGTTTACAGGTACTCCTATCAAATGACTAATCGGTACTATTTGGTATTGATTCGTGAGCCTTAGATGAATAGGAGAGCATACTATCTTGGGTTTTCCCATCATCTCCCATGTCTTCTTAGGTAAAGAATTCACATCAGACCCCAGAAATTATCCACGTCATACTCCCCAATTTGCGCAGTGAATCTGAATTCTCTATTGGTCCTCTTCTTGTGCAATACTTGATTTACCACCCTTTGTGTGATGGGATTTTCCTTCCTCGAGTGAAGTGATCAATCATGGCATAGAGTGTACTCAGTGTAGTTTCATCTTTCATTATCTCTACACAACTCCTTAGGAATTTTGATAGTGTGCTTACCGTCCCATTTGGTTTCTCTGGCACATCGCGATATCCTACATGAGGCGCGAATGATGTTAATGCTCCTCAATCATGTCCCAGTACTTATTTTCTTTCCCTATGATATGTCTCTTTTTCTTACTAAGGATCAAAGGTTGGAATGTCTCCTGCTGACTTCCCTACCCATTGCTCAATGTTATTTCCTTCATTCCTAATATTAGCTCCTATTCTATCTCCATCGCACGTAACAATTGTTATTCTTGGTCCTTCGTTGTATTTTTTGACTGATATTTTTTTCATTTTCTGATTTGGATTTTGGTTTTAGTTCCCCCTAGCCTACCATTTCAAAACTAGTTGGGGACAATATTCTGTCACATGGTCCAATGCTCTATAGTATGTACATGTTGTACACGAATTCGAGTAGTCACAGGTTAAGTGTCCTGGTTGATTACAATTGTAACATATAATGGGTCTTATTTCTTCTCTCCCAAAATTTCCTCTACCTCGTCCTCTGCCAAAGTTTCCTCTATTCCCTAGATTGAAACCTCTTTGATTATTATATTGTGGACTACCCCCTTATGCTACAACATTCTCCTCCTTAATCTTGAACATATTTGAATTATGCTCCCTCATCAAGTTGAATGCTTGACAATCCTTCTCTTCATGTCCAACGAACTTGAAAAAGTTGCAAAACAAGTTCCTTGGTGTACTATGATACTTTTGTAGTAACAGACACTCAATTGGGTGATGGCCCCATTTCTTACATATCTCACAATATCCCCTTCCTCATAATGGATTTGATGCTATTGTTTCCAAATACTGCATGAATGTTGGGAATTTGTCCTTGTGGTGGCCTTCATTCCTACACTTGGTACACTAGAGTTGTGCATGTTTATCCTTCCCTTTTTTAAGTTCTATTAGTTGAATTGTCAATGCAAACAACTTCCTATGAACTTTCACTATCCCTCCATTGTCTCCTACAAGGATGATTCCAATTTCATTTCAATTTCTAGTGCCTCGTGTTGTGATGCAACCTTCTGTTGAATCAATCGCCTACGAATGTGTGGTATAATTCCTACAATAAACCATTATTGATTTTGTTGATAAGAGATTTGGAAATTCAATCTACCTATTAGATACTTGAACCTTTGATCGAAATCCCATACCAAATTAATTGGTACCTACTTAATCTCCTTCATTTTTGTAATGTACTGTGACTTAGACTTTGGCTTCTTGAACTCTTAGAGCAGTGATTGCATTATCTTTACCAAAGTCCTGGCATGCCTTGTAGGTGTGGTAATATGCAACTTCATGTACCAGACTAGTGCACGACCCCAAAATGTTGTGGCTAGCTATGCAATCTCCATAGCCTCATCCTTGGCATTCTTTGTGCCCCAAATTGTCTCACAAAAAATAGATGTTGTTCATGGTCCTCTAACCCAACTCTCTGGAACTCTGGAATTCTAAGGGTATTTTCTATCCCTACCATATTTCTTTGTGGAGTCCCTCTTCTTGGTGATGTTGGTTGACTTTGACTCTGTGCACTGCTTCCACTACTCTGATTTCTACTACTTTGTCCTCCTTGGCTAACTATAAGTTATTTTGATAAGTCTTTAACTATTATCTTTGATTGTGGTGACACACATGGGTTCATGGATTCGACACATGACCCAGTCTGAATAAGAATTAAAAGTTCTTATATTAGTAGACTAGATTGAAACTCCTCTTCTTTTCCTCTTATATGTGGTATTTCCATGATTTGGACTATTGCACATGGTTCTCTCCCCTCTATATCATTGTGAATTTCTCCTTTCTTATCCCCAGTCTTTTGCCTCTTGTACCTCCTTCCTCCATGCAATACTCCAAAATCATCTTCCTCGTCTGGTATACCTCCTTCAATCCTCCACATCCTTAGTCCCTCCATTCCTTCTTCATCATTTCCTTCATTCTCTCATGTTTTGAGACTATCCTCTTGTCATCCCCTAGTTCCCCTATGTGTACAAAGCCTCTTAATAGTTGGATTCCATTTTCATGACGAACTTGTCACACAACAACATCTTCATCCATGTACCCAATGATTTCATGAACCTTCCACATGGACCTTTGAAAAAATCCCTTTCAACAACATTGTATGATTGGGTACAATCTACGAAAAACTCTATATTAATATATCCTCCTAGTATGCTATCCAACTAGAAATCAACAACATGATTAGTTGAGTTACTTACCAAATTCAACTGTCTTACCAACTCATGAGTTCAATTCTTTGACATTGTCCTATTGTATCTTCCAATATTCTCCACTAATATTTCTAGCCACTCAGGCAGAATAATTGGAAATTCACCAAATAAAATTTCATGTAGTTCTATATATGCATACCTTTGCATCCATTACTTATCACTCATCCAAGGATTTCTATTCTCTTTTCAAGAAAACTCTTATTCCTTCATTTCCAACAATTTTGATATCTCTTTCTTAGTCAACCTCCAAAACATTCCCTCAATCGCAAAGTTCAGGTCTCAACAACATAACCATTTGTTGGCGTTGCACGCAGTGGTAAGACTCTATGTTAAATATATTGGTTGACCAATGTAACCCTTTAGATAACGACCCTTTCGACATCACCTTATTGTGCAGATGAAGTCTCACTCGAGGTATCTATTGGGACTACAAGAACCATGTTGATGTATTAGTGCAAGAATGGGAGGTGACCATTCTATTCATTCTTAACTATTAGTTCTGTGCACACAAGTATGTTTTTATCCTTCAAGAGCTACTTAGAGAGTTCAGTTTCATATTACCATTTTATTCCCGATTACAACATAACCCATTACTTTACCAATCATAATAGTTGTGCAATGGTTATACATAAGATCATTCTAATCTAATAAAAATGCAAACGAAGTCCATGAAAAATCACATAAAGGATAGTTAACACAAGATTTAACATGGTTCACTCAACTTTGGGCTACGTCCACAACGACTGGCTTCTTTATTATGCATATGATAATTTCTTCAAGATTGTGCAATGCACTTACAAATGTGTATTATGGTTATCTTTCTCTTCTCCTCACCTAGCTTCTCTGTAGTGCTAGCCTCTTTCCCTCTCTGCAGTCTCTCCTTAGGATTCAGACATGGGTTCCTTTCTTTTACATAATAGAACATAATCATCATAATAACTATCATAGAAACCGACAATGAGGAGGAACATGAACCCCTATTCTCCCAACCCATTACATATTTATACATACATTCTAGGGATTAAAACCGTACTTTGTCCATTCCAAAACCCTATTACAATGCATGACTACTCTAGCTAATTGGATGTTTGGGTTGGTTTCACTTGATTTTCCCTCTGCATGCTAATTTTTCACTCTAACTATCGTTCTTCCTTATTTTGCACATCCTTCCATATTTAACATGTTGATTTGTCATCCTTCCTTTTCACATGCTTTCTTCTCCTACTTTCTTCTCTATTTTATTATTCTCTCTATTGTATTCTCTTTTTCTGTGTGTTGTCCTCCTAGATGCACCTCAACTGTGCACTTCTTCTACACTTTGGATTTTTTTATCAAAATTGTATCCCAAAACTACCTATCAAACACTTATATAGGAGAGTGTTTGATTACCATGGAGAAGCCATCACATGATCATCAACACTTCCATGTGAACATCCAGACATTTCTTGGAAATCATGACAAAGAATTTGGACCATTACCAATAGGGATACCACCTGATAGGGGATTTGAGCATGTCATTGAGCTAGAAGAAGGGTTGAAGCCTGTGATCACCACACCATATAGGAATCTAAAGAAGTTCAAGGATGAAATAGAAAATTCCATAAAGGAGCTACCGAACATGGGGCATATCAAGCCTAGTTCTAGTCCCTTCACTTCTTCCATAGTATTGGCAAAGAAGAAGGATGGCACAATGATGATGTGCATCGATTACAGGGTGCTAAACAAGAAGACCATCAATACCCAGTACCAGATACCTAGGATTGATGATTTGATAGATGAGTTTCATGGTGAAATGTACGTCTTGAATATTTATCTTTGATCGGGGTACCATCATATTCGAGTTGAAGAGGAGGGAATCCACAAGACATCCTGCATATGTCACTATGGGAACTACGAGTTTCTAGTCATGCAATTTGGGCTGACTAATGCACCTGCTACCGTCTAGTCATGTATGAATCCTATCTTCAACAATAAGTTGAGGAAGTTCTTACTAGTGTTCTTTGATGATCTTTTGATATAGAACATGAATTGGGAGGAACATCTGAAGCATGTAGAAAATATTATCACCATTATGGAGGAGCAGTTGCTTTTTTCCAAAGAGGAAAAGTGAGAGTTTGGGTTGAAAAAGATCCTTTATCTCAGGTACATGATTGGCGTTGAGGGAGTAAAGTTACATCAGTAGAAGATTGAGATGATATTATATTGGCCCACCCCCAGATAACTCACAGAAATGCAAGGATTCTTTAGGATATGAAACTATAACATGTGCTTTGTGAAAGGATTTTCACAACTGGATACGTAATTAAAAGACCTCACCAAAAAGGGAGTGTTCTAATGGTAAGAGGAAGCACATGTATTATTCAAAAGAATGGATAAGGTGATGAGCACTTTCATACTTCATACAACCATTTGTACTGGAGTGTGATGTATCCAGTGAGGGGATAGGAGAAATATTGATGCAGAATCAACACCCAATAGCTTTCGAGAGTAGGAATCTAAGAGAGATAGAAAATATCTATACTATTTATAATAAGGAGATGTTTTCCATCATGCATGTATTGGTCAAGTTTAGAAAGTACCTGGTGGGAGGACACTTCATGGTTAGGACTGACCACAATAGTTTGATATACTTCCTGGAGAAGAGGGACCTGAACAAGAGGTAGAAAAAATGGGTAAGTAAGGTATATGCATATGATTTTGACATTGAGTATGTAAAGGGAAATAAGAACATATTTTTCGATGCCTTATCCAGGAGACCTGCAACTTTCTCCATGACATAGATCGCAGCGGACTGGAAGTCTATTCTCTTGATGGAGTACTCCAAGAACAAATTTTTTTGTGAGCTAATGGACAATATTATCTTGGATGACAGATACAGGGTAGTGGATGATGCCATCTACTACAAAGATATGATCGATCTTTTCCATGAGTCCACACTCAAGGATAATATTCAGAGGACAGTACATGATGCACCACTGGAAGGGCACTTGGGTTATTTCAAGACTTACAAGAATATGAGAGAGAGATTCTCATGGAAAGATGTCAAGGAATATGTGATTCAATATGTGAGAGAGTGCATGAATTTTCAACAGAACTAGTCATAGATTACACATTTTGTAGGATTTCTTCAGCCATTGCTGATCCTCTAGCAGAAATGGGAAACCATTTCCATGGATTTCATCACAGGGTTTTCAAAGGTATAGGGAAGGGACTATATATACATGGTGTTTGATAGGTTGACCAAGTATGCACACTTATTTGATATTCCTTCATAGTATAGTGCATCTCAAGTAGTGGACATATTCCTCAGGGAGGTGTTCAGAATATACAGTCTTCCAAGATACATAGTTAGTGACTGAGAGAATAGGTTTATCAATGCATTTTGGAAGGAGTTGTTTATGTTATTAGGAATAGAGTTGACACCTAGTACCATCTATCATCCCCAGACATATGGGCAGACAAAGATCACGAATAAGTGGATTGAGGGATACTTGTGAAACTATGTCTTAGGAAAACAAAGGGCGTGGATGAAGTGGTTGCATCTTGGGGAACACTGTTATAATACCACTTATTACATGTCCATTTGGATGATTCCTTTCATGCAATAACATGACTATGATGCCCCATAATTTTTAGATTTGGATTTTGGGGACAGAAGAGACCCCTAGGCCAAATATTGGTTGCAGGAGAGGTAGGACATCTTGAGAGTCCTAAAGGAGAACTTATAGATCTCCCAGAATCAACAAAATATGTATGTATATAGGCACAAGGTAGAGCATATCTTTGAATTTTTGGACCTAGTCTTCTTGAGATTGAAGTCGTACGAACAATCCTCACTCAAGAGGAGTGGCATAGAGAAGTTGAAGCCCCAATTTTATGTACCATACAAGGTGATTAGGAGAATTGGAGAGGTGTTGTATGAGTTGGAGTTTGCAGAGGGTAGCAGGATCCATAATGTCTTCCATGTGTCTTACCTCAAGAAAGCATTGGGGATTTAATAATTCGCAAATCCTCTGTGAAAATTACGAAAACCCTAGCGCGCCGAAGAACCAGGCGCATGTCTGTATGCTGAGTGCTCTGATGTCAAAGCACTGTTACCCGCCCTGCAGCTCTGCAGTTCTGACCCTTTCAAGATTCTTGCTCCACTCACAATGGGCACGAGAGAGGGGGGGAAACCCCCCTCGTACAACGACATGGCCGCAAACGACATATGTGGTACTCAAGCCAAGCGGCCCGCCTTTGAGCCACCGGTGCATCTGAGGGAGCAGCTTTTTACCCAGGAACAAAGTCTTGGCAAAGAAATGGAACTCGAACCCAGCACATCCCAACCGCAAGCTTCCAAAAATTGGTTGCCAGGTAAGTGTATTCCACAAATGGAAAAACCTCCTCTTTATCGCATCAAATCAACAAGGGTGGGGGAACATACCCAGTTTATGATGGACCACACATTAATAGGTAAATTCCTGGGGTTATGGCCTACCGAGAAATACCTCACTCGCTGGATAAAGGACTGGTGGAACCCTAGAGGGGATTATGAGGTACAACTTAGCTCTAAGGGATTTTTCACAATTATTCTATACAACCTAGAAGACAAGGATAGAATATTCGACAACGGACCTTACTTTTACAACTCAACAGGCTTATTCTTAAGGTTCTGGACCGACAGATTTAGCCCAGAGCAAGAGGACTTCTCAAGAGCCCCGGTCTAGATAAGGCTGTACTCCTTGCCCCAGGAATTTTGGTTGGAAGAAATACTGATGGGTATAGGAAATACGGTGGGTCAATACGTCAAAGCCTCAGAAGCCACGAAAATAAGGAAATACACTTCATATGCTCGTATCTGCATCTACATGGACATCTCGAAAGCTCTGCCAGGATCCATTACACTGGAATACCAGGACGAGGATTGGAACCAGACTATTGACTATGAACACATACCCTTTCGATGCAAGAAGTGCCACGAGCACGACCACTTGTTCAGAGATTTCCCTTTGAACGCCTCAGCCCCTAAACCAGCTGAAGCCAAACAGAAGGATGCTTTTATCAATGTCACAGGAAGGAAAAAGAACACGCAAAAGAAACAGAACCAGAGCTCAGCCCCGAGGGCCTCTTCCAAGAATTCCTTTGAGACTCTCAACCAGGTTTAGAAAGAAGCGGATGCACAGAGCCCCCTCCAAGCTTCAACACAGGCGAAAGGTAAAATCACTGAAATACCACTTCCAGCTTATACAAAGGCAACCACCCAGTCAACACACTCTGGCAGGGATGAAGACACTAATATGCTTATTGATGAAACAGATCTGGCAGAAATAGACTTAGAAAAATTGGAGGAAGCCCTCAATCAAAGGGACCTGCAACATATTCCAGTAGAAAAACTCAGGAAAGTGCACAAAGTATTCATTGAATCCACGGTAGGATCCATAGCTAGGTTGGGCATCTCGTCGGATCCCAACCCTGAACCCAAAAAATCCACCAAGGAAAGCAAGAGGCGAGGACGCAAACCAACCCAACAACTCATAAGGGAGGCAGGGCACCTAATGATCAATTTAGGCCAGATACAGAGGTTATCAGAGGGATATCT
>JZKD02S0943341.1:756399-772988 GCA_000966675.3 Picea glauca | reverse complement strand
TATATATATATATATATATATATATATATATATATTATAGATTATATATACATCAACAATAATAAAAAATTATAATCATTGAACTATCTTTTCTTTTGAGGAATTTCAAAGTGTTAAAAATGACAATATAAAACTTTAGACACAATCACAAAATTAAACATTTTTTTGAACACCCATATAAGGGAGGATGTAATCTATGTATCTATATGATGCATGATCACTGCATTTTATATTTATATTTTTAACATACCTCAATCCTACTTAACGATGAGAGTCATGTTCATTTTAGTTTTCATTATAAAAGAAGAAATTGTAATAGATCGTGAAGCCTTTGTTGAAGGATGATCATTCTATCAAAATACTATAAATGCAATGAAGAGACCCTACTTACATCATAAGCCTCTAGGAACATGAAAATTTAGCATGAATGCATCCATTGCTTATTATTTAGTTTAAGATGTTTAAAATTTGGAGCTTTCCAAGATCCATAGAAACACTAAACTAAAGGAAATTGCTCATTGAGACCACCAAGTATGTTATTTTTATTGATGATATTGATTGTTCAATTTATCTCTCAAACCATGTGAAAATGAATGAAAGAGTGGGATGTTAGAACATAATTCTTAATGCATAAGTTTAATGATAATAAAATTATGTTACCTTCTCCCTAGTTTTCTTAAGAATGACACCCAACTTCAAAAATGTTGTTCCAAGCATTAATGCTACAAAGGATACATTTCCTTGATCTTTCACTTGGGATAAAGCAAGGGGAAAGAGAGCGATGTGGAATTCTCAAAATATTTGCAAAGTTTCATCTCACTAATATCAATGTTGTTAGAAACAAGAAGAAGAAAGTCAAAGAGTGTGATAGATAAATATGCATGGAATGGAAGAAGGGAAATGATCATTTTGGAGAACAAAGGAGTGAGAGTTTGATAATGCTATAAATTGAATGAACACAATTACAATTCTCATTGTTTTGATCCCAATTTTAGGTTTTGTGATGTTGACAAGGTTCATTTTGTGCAAGTTTATATCTAAAATTAATCATGAATATACAAGTTAGAAAGTTTTACCAAGCTTAATGTAGTTTTTAATCCCAAACATAATCATTAAATAGTTTTATATGAAAGAAAGAAAAACATTCATTGTCCTTATTATGAACTTGACCGAACTTATATAAGATTGGTGGATTGTTTAGAGATTTATATTCAATTAATAGTTACATGTTTTTTTCTCATTATCTATTGTATTAGTGGGGATGTCATGAATTACATACTAAATGGTTGACAGCCCCCCGCTAGCCCCCCCTCCCCAATGTGTTGAAATAATAATCATATTAGATACCAAAGCTATAACCATGTCATAAATTTTAATAGGAAAACACATAGCATTATCAACACAATAAAATAACTATGAATCAACATGTTCAATACTATTAGTAAGATGGAATATGTGACCACGAAAAAAGAGAAATGACCCAATTTCTCTAGGTTTGCTTGAAATGTGTATTGTTTGCTCTTCAAAATTGGCATTCAACAACTCCTTTGTAATTAATCTTACTCATAAGCTTCCAATGTTAGTTTAATTTACATCCATAACCTATGACTATTTTTTTTGTTTTTTTATAGAAAAAAGAGTGGAGGAAAAGATAACAAAGGAAGTGACATTATGGTGAGTATGGGAGGAAAACATAACAAAGAAAATGTCATTATGGTGAGTGTGGGATTAAAAAACATGAAGTATGCAAATTAAATGTGATGTGAGTTCCCATATCAACAAGAATTAGTAATGCTCATTACACATGAATTCAAGTGGAGATTCACAAAAATAAGGTGTTTAAGATTCTTTGGGAAGCTTTCATTCACTAACACATAAAACAATGCATACACCAATATGGTGGTGGGATATTTATCTAGGTGTGAGATATATGATGGATTTAATGATGTGGAAGGGTACACCATGGAATGGTACATCATATTAGAGAATAAAAAAAGAGCCAACTAGAATAGAGATAATTTGATTCTTTATATGTCAAAGGTATTTTGATTGTTTATGATATTTGTTGTATTTCATAAATGACAAGTGATTTAAAATTTACATTTTGTTTGAAGGGTGTTTTTTCAATTACCCTTTTAGGATGGGTTTGAAATCCTTGGAAGGGCTAAGAAGAGGTCAATTTTAATCACTAATACTTCGTATATTTGGAAATTTGTATTCATATCAAGTTGTTTGTTCAATTTAATGACATGATTTTATTTGACATCATAATTTCAGATATTTTATTTTAGAATAAGTATAAGTTTTCAAAAATATATGGTTTTTATTTTTAAAATAACCATAAATAAATCATGATCAATAAACATATTTTGCAGTAGAATAATTAATATTGTATAGATTAAATTACATATAATCTAATTTCAATGTATTTCAAATTTAACTATATATATTTTATTTAAGACAATATTATATATTTTATTACAAAATGCATATTTGCTTACATTAACTATTATCTATACATTTAATTTTTTATTAAAAAAAAAAATCACATTCAATCAATGCATGAATATATTGAAAACATTTTCGTGCTCAAAGAGCATATAATATAATATAGTGTTAGGCACTTTGACCTATGGTTGTTATAAGGATTATGTATGGCTAAGGCCAAATTGGACAGAGCATGCTACAAGTGCTAATACAAAATTTTGTAAGCATGACATAACCACACACCGTTGAGTTCATTTTTCAGCATTTAACTACAATGAACAAAGGTCATTTTCTAGCGTCATGTTTAGTGGTTTTTTGTTAACAGGGAAATAGTTTCTCGAACCAAAATAGAAAAGTAAATTTAAAGTAAACTGAATTGATGAAGTATTGGTGATTAAAATAATTATGCTTTTTAGTGTTCACTCATATTGCACATGACTCTCGCCATTTAGCATGGAAGACTATCTTGTTCTACTTCATAATGGGATCGACCATGATTTTAAGCCACTGTCTCTTTCACATGTGTTCACGTGTGAATTTCTCTTCTTGATAGTTTGTGAGGTGTCAAAACATAAAGAATATAGGATGAAACTATCATACTCTTAAGAAGGCGAATGGAATGTCGAAGTAATTGGAGGGAAGCTTCATATTAATGTTGTTAATTGAGATTATAAAGATATTGCAATTAGAATGATTGTATTTGAACTTCAATAGAGGTCTCATGTTAACGTTGTTAATTGTGATTATAAAGATATTGCAATTGAAATGATTGTATTTGAAGTTGATTCACTATTTTGATTATGTGATCCAAGATGATCTAAGGAACGCTCACAGAGGTCCAGGAGGATCCAAAATGCTCACAGAGGTCCCAAGGGATCCATAAATGCCCAAAATTTGACCATCCTAAATTCTCTCAAAAATGACATCAATGCTTATATCTCACTGTCATATTTCCAACGATGCAAACGACAAGTCAAATGGAGTTCGTATGCACAAGTTATGAGCGGTCAAAGTTAAGTCAAACTTGGTAAAAAGTCAAAGGTCAAAGTACAAATGGGAAAAAAAGTTGACACGTGTCACCACTGCAAGGGTGACATGTGGCACATGATTGTTGGCAGGTTATTGGGTAGATCATACCTCTAGGTGTTCCAATTACAGGTTGACAAGTGGCACATAAGTGGCCCAATTACAGGTTGACAAGTGGTGCACAAGTGGATGAATTGTATGATGACATATGGCATGTACAAGCCAATGAGAAGTCACCATGTGGTGACCTCCCATTGTCCTATATTGGCATGGGTTACCAAAACTATGGAGTTGATAGGGCTAGAACCTGCGACCTTCATAAAATTCACAAAGTCCCCCATACCATCATGCCACAACATTGTTTCTTAACCATATAGGGGTTACATTATATTTAAATTCATGTAATGTTTCATTAAAAGGGGAAAAGGGGTTGAGGGATAGCCCCCAACCTCTAGTCTATACATATTGCATGAAACCAACACATGATCCATGGAGAGGCTAACATCTCACGCGGGAGTTTTGTGTACATATATATATATATATGAGTTTTGTGCACACACACACACACACACACATATAGTTACGACTATACATTGCATATATAAAAACAAACAACTAATATATATGCATGGAAGCATATCAAACCCATAATCTCTGAGATATAATCCATAAGCCCAACTAACATGCCAACAAACCCATTTGTTACGGGATTCTGCCAATTTTAGCCATTAAGTTGCCACTAAGTCGAACAAAGGTTGGATAGGCCCGAGCCTATATATGGGCACAATTTTCAAGATTCATGGATCCCAATGCACACCTAGTCCAAGGTATGCATGAATCCAGAGGTGGAATGAATTCGAAGACATGGTACAGATTTTGAGGTTGTATGGGTTTCTCGATTTGCATGCTAAGGAGAGGCCAAGTATGGTTTTCTCGTAAAGCATGCCACAAAGTATATTGATGGAACATAGGAAACTTTATACTCATTTTTCATGTTTTTTTGCAAGGATCATGAATTTTAGGTTTATTTTGTGATTTTAAGTCATTTGTAACCATTTGATCTCAAATTGTCATTAATGAGCATTTAATGCATTGTTTTACATGTCGAAGAGGGTGAAATTGAGCCAGTCCGGAAATTGATCGACTTTAAAGTCAAATTTCTCATAATTTCTCAAGGATTTCAATGGTGGAATTGTTTTCTTGTTTTCAGTGATGGAAATAAAGAGATTCCATTAAATTGTCTTTTATGAGCACATGTTGTCATGATATTTTGATATTTGAGATGGAGAAAACAATTTTCATTATCTTGAAGGGAACTTAAAGATTAAACTAAAGTATGTTATCTATATGTAATTTGATTTCTTTTATTTTCTGTTGTGTCATCTCACTATTTAGAATGTTTTTTGGGTATACAACACATCATCAGAATTATGCAAACCACCTCAATACGACCAATAAATTATTCTGGATCAAGTTAGATACTGCATGTATATATGTAAAGAAATAAGTGGTGTCTAAGGATTTTTGGATCAAATGGTATTAGAGCTAGTTTTGACGTGTGTTGTAATTTGTTGTTGTGATTCGATCCAAGAGTTGAGTTAGTGAATATTTTGAAGCATCTTATCAAGAAGGCGGGATGAGTAAAGTTCTCATGAAATTGGGCTCTAGAAGAACATTAATTGACAAATCTAGAAGGAGAATTTTGAGTTCAGAATGTAGTTGCAAACTCTTGAGGAAGAGAAGTTGAGACTACAAGATCCACTGCAAGATCAATTGTTATATCGTGAGGAATTCTGTAAGGGTATTTTTCATGAGTAGGAAAGAAAGTCACATATTAGAAATCAAGTATTGGGACCATCAATACCAATCCATGAAGATTGATAAGGTGAGAATGCAAAGTCTCTTATGCAAAAGGGACTACCTCTTTCAAATGGCATGATCGAGAAAGATGACTCTTGATATTATTATTTTTCCCATCAAGATGGAGAATGCTCGAGGGTAGTTTTTGTGAGAAATCTCACCTTGCAGACGGGTTGAGATCCCCTTAGTTGGGTTTTCTTCAACTAAGACAACTAAAACAAATAGACACTAACATTCCTAATTTCCATATATTTATGCATGAAATAAGAGAGGAAGAGGAAAAGAAAGATGAACCTTTTGTGTTGGTTGTCCTCTTTGATATTTATCCTCCCGGTGTTGGATTCAGTCCAGCTCCAAACGTAGTCTACCCACAAAGAAATAGAACTATCCTCTTCTTCTACTGCTTGTAACAAGTTAGATAAAAAGTTATAATAACTAGGCCACAATCATTCATACATAAATTGAAACAAGAGGAAAATAAGCAAATAGGCAAAGTTTATTAATATGAGAAACAATGGAACTTACAATCATGATTTGTTGCAAGCCTCCTCCAATGTTCCTCCTCTCCAGACCTACTCTTGAATGTCTAAAGATCGAAATGATTATGAGATTATGGATTCTCCTTTCCCCTCTCATATTGAAATTCCCTCATTATATATGATTTGTAGGCTTAACCACCATGGATAAATATCACTCACTAGATCCACTAAATTGGGATCTCCAAGATTTTTAGGGAGAAAATATCTCTCAAGGATTTTAGGGATGAAATATCTCTCAAGATCCATCAAATTAGGATATTAGTTTGAGAAAATATCTCAACCGTCCATGAGATTCTCAACTTCTCCTTGAGATTAAGAAACTATATGAGGTGGATTCTCACACTAAATTAATTTCGTTTTTTTAATAAACATGAATAATATATGTGCACATAGTATTTTGGCCTTCATATGACAAACAGTCCCTCACTAAACTGTGAAAAATCCACACTTAGTAATGTGAGAATTTTGTGTGTAATATATGCCCCCTAAAGTGTGAGGTCAGAAGAGAAACCGATGGCCGAAACACTTTACAAAAATATGTACATCAAGGGACTGGAGTATGACCAAACAATGGAAGATGCAACCAAACATCAAACAATATCAGTATATACGTATCAAACCTTAGGTAGGCATACCTATGCTCGCAGTAAACTAAATCAAAGCATGATTGCTGACCAATACACTTTGGATCCATGAAATCATTGAATAAGGATATGGCCACCAAACACATAATGTGGATCCATACCTCCATGACTCGATCAAGTCACATCCATGAAAAATACACAATGGAGCTACGATATGACAACAACAACATAGTCACAGACCAATACAAAGTGGATCTATGTGACAATGTACATCAGTAATATTTCTCTCCATCACAACCTGGGTTGGGCACATAACATTGATAGGTTCCAAAACGTTTCCTAGGGTCTTCATCCCGATCTCAAACCAGTATGATTATAACCATGTGAATACATGGGTCGATCTTGAACATGGTAGAAACCACTTGATTACCATTCATTAATGTAAATATTTAACAAGTGTGAGGGAAATCACCATTGATATCCATGACTCCTAAGGTACCCTAGTATAATCCAATGAATGTGAATCAATGAGATAAAGTCAAACATTAGACGAAATCTTCCGATTAGAAGACAATTATGTAAACCCATTGTCGAAAGTAAGGAAACCTACCATTGAGGCATGCATACTCCAAGGCACTAATTGGTTTCTAAGTCTAAATCCTGGATAATGATTTGAATTCGAAAAGAACAAAATCTTCGAAGGAGGGCCATCATGTATCCCCCATCATCGACAAAAAACTAATTAGGATAGTGATGTAGGACAATGGAGTAAATGTGTACCAACTGACATATGTATGAAAATGGATAATATTGTAGAGGTTGATTGAAACTAAGACTTTGCTTGAACATTGAGAGACACGACAAGTGACTTGGAAACACTGACTCGACAAGGCATAGATCCAAACATAATGTGTCGAAAACCAAAGGTTCTCTTTGAAGGAGTCGAAAGATCATGACGATGTGTAGAGTGTGACGAAAACCAAAGGTTCTCTTCAAACAATTCTAAAGAGTATGATGAAACATGGAATTCAAATGACTCAGAGACAATCATATTATCTAACTACAAGCAATATGCAGATAGGTGCCATGTTCAAGGGTGACTAAAAAAAACTATCATAATGTTTCAAAAACCTCTTTGTTTTTTAATGAGCTCGAGGAGGATAACAAATGGTTATTATAACTCACCTTTAGTAAGTTCCTCTTCACATGTTTAATGAACCTGAGGAAGTAAGGGTTTGATCCCAGATGGGTCCTGGAGATTGGACTCACATAGTTCCTTCAATGAAAAATTTTACGAGCCCAAAGAAGTTAAACTCGATGGTTTTTCACGTTTGGATAGTTTTGTAAATGAACTTAAATATGACTTTGTGGGTGACTTTTTCGTAAATTTAGTCTCCCAAGCTTGAAAAAACTGTAAAACAATACATGGGATAACTCTTCTAGTCATTCTTGACTAGAGTATTCATTTTTTGTAATTAGTCTCGCGAGGACAAAAAAATATAAACTACCACTTAAAATATGCCCTTTCAAATGTTTTAACGAGTGTGAAAGGAAGCAAGCTCACTTGGAAATATTTTCATGTTTAGGGAGTCTGAAAAGAGCTTAAAGGAGACTCCAAGGAGTTCCTTTTTCGTATATATTTTACGAGTCCGAAAAATAGATAAAGGTATACTTGGTAACCTATTCTCATGTATTTACGAGAACATGAAAGAACAAAGACTAAGTTCGTTCTTAGAAAATATTAGTATGTTACGATGGAAATGACCCACAAGCGAGGATCACTCCTAGCAGTGTGTTTCTCTAGAGGCATTTCCCTCCCAACTTACATGGTAGAATCTAGTGGATTCACTCCAGCATGATGTCGAGAGGCTGGAGACTTCCCCCCCAAGCGTCGTTTCCTGTATCGACTCTTCTTCTTTCCTCGTTTAAGCGTTTGGATACTAATAGGAAAATTTTCACTAGGAAAAGGAAAATAAGGTTTAAATATTCGATCTAGAGTGAGACTCGGTTCAAATGGAACATGGTATATTTCATTTTTTAATGATCTTGACATAGACAATGAAATAATGATAAATCTTACCCTGTAGATAGGTTAAGCTCCCCTACCAAGACCCCTTCTTTGGTCCATAGAAAGAAGTAAACAAATGGTTTCTACTTTCCTTATAGATATAGTTCATTACCAATAGAAATTAGAAAGATAAGGAGTGTGGCATACCTTGTTTTGATTTTTATCCTCGATGCTCCAAGATTTAGGATTGATCTCCAAGCTCCTTAGTGCAATTTAGGACCTGTGATGAACACCAAATAAATCCTTTCTCCTACTCTATGTGATTAAATAAAAAAATATATTTATACTCCATTTGAATTAATCATAGACATTACAATGAACAATTATAATGAAAGGAATAGGCCAAGTTGATATTAAATTGAAATCCAAAAGAAGGCACTTACAAATCAAATTGATGTCGCTATAATATTCTCCAAGATCTCCTTGTCCAACTCTTGCATGAAAGTATCGAGATCAAAATGTTGATGCTTTAATGGATTCCCCCATGATCAAAGGTTTGAAACCTGAAATATTCTCACTTTAACCTTGGAATTACGTCATTATATAACATTTGGAGGATTAACCACTATTGAGAAGATCACTCACTGGATCCACTAAATCGAGATCTTCAAGATTTTTAGGGAGAAAATATCTCTCAAGGATTTTAGGGAGAAAAAATATATCAAGGATTTTAAAGAGGAAATATCTCTCAAGATCCATAAAATTAGGATATCTGTTTGAGAAAATATCTCAACCATCCATGAGATTCTCAACTTGTCCTTGAGATTAAGAAAATAAATGTGAGGTGGATTATCACACTAATTTAATTTCATTTTTATGAATAATAATGAATAATTCATGTGCACATAGAATTTTGACCTTCATATGATATATTTATCCTCCACACTGAATAAGGATTATGACAAATGCTCTTTCATGGTGTCAAGGTGTTGTGACACTTATTAAAGTGCATGCAACTCTTAGTAAGGTGCATACGACACTTGACAAAGTGCATGTGACACTTAGTAAGCTACATATCAAACTTTACGACACTTGCGACACATAGGTGTAAATAGGTGTGACACTTAAGTGTTACATTTTGGTGTGTAACAGATGCCCCCTAAAGTGTGAGGTTAGAAGAGGAACTGATGGCTGAAACACTTTACAAATTATTCAATGCAAGAGTGCTCGAGTAGGATAGCTTGGAAGAAGATGAAAACAACCATCAAACAATATAAATATATGTTTTCATTCTCAAGGCAGGCATACCTATGCTCAAAATATGAGTTGACTCAAAGCATGGTTGCTAACCAATACATTACAGATCCATGAGAACACTGACTAAGGATATGGACACCAAAAATACAATGTGGATTCATACCTCCATGTTGGTGATGTTACTAATACATATAATGTCACATAGATCCACATTTTTTTATTTGTGGCTATGTTTTGTCATCTCGTAGTTCAACTGCGTATTTGTTTCCAGATATAGGATTTGGAGGCTTATCCACTATGGAGAAGATCACTCACTAGATCCACTAAATTGGGATCTCCAAGATTTTTAGGGAGAAAATATCTCTCAAGTATTTTAGGGAGGAAATATCTCTCAAGATCCATCAAATTAAAATATTTGTTTGAGAAAGTATCTCAACCATCCATGAGATTATCAACTTTTCCTTGAGATTAGGAAACTATATGTGAGGTTGAATGCCACACTAAATTAATGTCATTTTTCTAATAAACATGAATAATATATGTGCACATAGTATTTTGACATTCATATGAAAAATTTATCTCCTAACATTTCTAGGGATTATGAAAAACACTCCCTCACTAAAGTGTGACAAATCCACACTTAGTAGTGTGGGAATTTTGTGTGTAATAGTAGCTCAAACAAAGAGAACTTCAGTTGAAGAATTTTTACATAAACAATTGGCCTTAATTTCCAGTCCAGAGAAAGGTAAAATGTGTAAGGCATCTCCAGGGAAATATTTGCAGACTACAAGAGAAGGAATCAAGACTTTTCCCACTAGTGAATGGTCTAGATATCCATGTGCTTCTTATGGAACCAGGAACCATGATGTGGGGAAATGTCGAAGGAGACATTCTCTACAAGTAAAACCCTCCAAGGAGAAGGAATATCATTTCTCAAGTCAGAGGAAAAGGAGGAATGATAAGAAGGGATCATGGAACAAGACACTCTACTCTTATTGTAGTAAGAGTGGACATCAAATCGAGAAGTGTTGGACACTTTACCCAAACTTATGTATGAAGTAGAATATAAAATATGTAAAGAAACTTACAAGAAGGCAGGTAGCAAATTCAAATGAAGTTAATGGTCTTACTGAAAGGCTCGAGAAATAATAGTTCCTGATGGATGGTATTGGCAAAGTCATATATGAGGACATCGAAGAATGGTTCATGGATAGTGGCTCATCTCACCACATGACTAGGATGTGATCAATATTCTTTAATTTCTTAGAGTCCGATACAAATTTCTATGTGGTATCTGGAACCTACACCATACAAGCAATAAGAGGGTATGGATATGTAATATTCCAGTTCGAGTTGGGAGGGTTTACTGGAATAGAACATATTTTGTATGTCCGATACTTAAAGGTAAACCTACTCTCAGTTCTATCATTTGAGGATGAAGGCTATGTAGTCACATTCTTGAATGGCTAGGTACTTGTGTATTCAAGGGAATCTACTCCAGACACAATAATAGTGCTTGTTATTTGCAAGGAAAGGTTATACAGGTTACTAGGAAGACCTATAGTTTTTTCTAATGGTTACTTGGATTCAACATCAGATTCAATGTCAAATTCAACATCAACATCAAAGGCATTTTTAGAGGTTGGAAGCTGCAAGAGTCCCCCTAGTACAATGGGAAGAATGAGTTCATAAGTAAACCATCTTTAAAAATTTCATTGTAAATATGTATATTTTTAATTGTAATTTTCATATGTGTATATCTCCTGAAGTCTATTTTAAGGCTTGTAATCCACTCATTGTAAATTGCAAGAGAGAGAGGGACTCTATGAATTTTTTATATTGCCACCTTGTATGAGTGAGAGGAATTTTGTAATAGAGTTTATATATTTCCACCTTATATGATGTTGAGAGTGAGAGGAATCTCATTAGAGAGATTTCTAGATAGCCATATTTACATAGTGCTTTAGAGTAAGAGGAATCTCGTTAGAGGGATTTCTAGATAGCCACCTATACATATTGTTCTATAGTGAGAATAATTTCCTTATAAATATTTATAATCCTTTAGGCAAGAGAATGGACAATTGTATTGTCTAGTAATTAGCTAAAGAGATACATATGGATAGAATTGTCTAAGACAACATTCTTGATTCTGAAGAACTAGAAGTGAAGGAACAAAAGGATGCAAGCAGTTAGAACATGTAGATCGAGAGCGAAAACAACATCGAAGTAATGCAAAACTTTCTAAAGAGCGTAAAGGAGAAATTTCCTCTTCATAAAATAAGAGGCATAAAGGTGGATGTTATAGCATCTCTTTAAAATACTATGTCATGTTCATATGAATGTATACCTTGAATAGAAGCAATCAATTACAGATGATAATAGTGAAAGAATAATTTTTTTTCAAGGAAGGAGCGACAATGGACATAGTATACATTTAGGGACTCCTACAGATACATTAACAGTACAAGAACCAAGAGTACAAATGGGAAAGGAATAGATTAACATTCGACTTGGTTTCATATTGGCCGAGATGGACCATCTTCGACAATAGGAGATGGGAATGGATGTTGAAATATAGGATACATGTACAAGACTTTTGTTGTCAGGGAACCTATGAGCTAGAACCAGAGCTATTAACGACAGTGTCAAAGGCCAAAGTTAGAGATATATTCCAGAGAAGTAGGAAAAAGTGCACTAATATAATACCTGAGGTTGAAGACCCAAGATGAAGACTAGATTCCAAAATATTCAGTAAGATGGAAGAGCATACAAAAGTTCTTCATTGGGATGGTGTGATCCAGGAGGATCTAAGGAATGCTCACAGAGGTCTAGGAGGATCCAGAACGCTCATAGAGGTCATAGGGGATCCATAAATTCTCAAAATTTTACTGTCCCAAATTATCTTGAAAACAACATCAATGTGTATAGCTTGTCATCATCTTTCCAATGGTGCAAACAACAAGTCAAACAAAGTTCGTATGCAAAGGTTATGAGTGGTCAAAGTTCAGTCAAACTTGGTAAAAAGTCAAAGGTCAAAGTAGACATAGGAAAAAAAGGTGAAACGTGTCACCACTACAAGCATGACATGTGGCACATTATTGTTGGCAGCTGGATGGGCAGATAATACCTCCAGGTTGTCAAGTGGTGCACAAGTGGCCCAATTACAGGTTGACAAGTGGACGAATTGTATGATGACACATGGCATGTAAAAGCCATTAAGAAGATTCCACATGGCGAACTCCCATTGTCTTATATTGGCATGGGTTACCAAAATTATGGAGTGGACAGGGATCGAACCTGCGACCTCCATAAACCTTCACAAAGTCCCCCATACAATCATTCCACAACATTGTTTCTTAATTGTATGGGGATTAGATTATATTTAAATTCATGTAATTTTTCATTTGGAGGGGAAAAGGGGTTGAGGGCTGGTCCCCAACCCCTGGTCTACACATATTTCATGCAACCAATACATGGTCTGTGGAGGGCCTAACATTTTTCACGAGAGTTTTGTGTACAACACACACACACACACATATATAGTTACAACTATATATATATATATATATATATATATATATAGTTGTAACTATATATGTGTAACTATATATATATATATATATATATATATAAACAAACAACTAATATATATGTGCATGGAAGCAGATCAAACCCATAACCTTTGAGCTATAATATGGAGGCCCAACGAACATTCCAACGAACCTGTTTTTTACATGATTCTACCAATTTTAGCCATTAATTTTCCACTAATTCGGATGGAGGTTGGATATGCCCAAGCCTATATATGGGAATGATTTTCGAGATGCACAGATCCTAATGCACTTGTAGTCCAAGTTTTGCACAGATCCTGAGATGGAATGAATTCCAAGACATGGTATAGATTTCTAGGTCATACGGATGTCTCTATTTTCATGCTAAGAAGAGGCCAAGTGTGGTTGTTTCGTAAATCATGCCATGAGGTATATTGACAGAACATGGGAAACTTTATACTCATGTTTCACGATTTTTCACAAGGATTATGAATTTGAGGTCTATTTTGTAATTTAAAGTCATTTGTAATAGTTTTATCTCAATTTTCCGTTAATGAGCATTTAATGCATTGTTTTATGTGCTCAAGAGGGTGAAATAGGGCTAGTTAAGAAATTGGTCGATTTTATAGTCATATTTCCCATAATTTCGCAAGGATTTTAATGGTGGACTAATTTTCTTGTTTTGAGTGATGGAATTAAAGAGAGCCCATCAAATTGGATTTTATGAGAACATGTTGTCATGATTGTTTGATATTTGAGATGGATAACTAAGTTTTCATTAGTTTGAAGGGAACTTAAAGATGAAACAAAAGTATGTTATCTATATGTAATTTGACTTCTTTTATTTTCTGTTATGTCATCTCACTATTCAACAATTTAATCATCATTTCATAAGCTTTTTGGGTAAAAAGAACATCATTTGAATTCTGCAAACCACCTCAATACGATCAATACATTATTTTGGATCAAGTTAGATACTGCAGGTGTAATACCCTAAGACCAAGCCCCAGTTGTAAATGTGAATGTGGATATGTTTCATAGGTTGGTGAGCCAGGTTATTATAGGCCATAAGGATTATGTGATTATTAGGCCGAAGAGCCTGGATTCTAAAGGCCATTGAGCCTATTTCTGTATATGTAAACACTGATATCATTAATATAATACATCGTTGTGTGTAGACCAACCACGATAAAAGAGTATGGGGGACTAAACTCCACTAGGAAGGAAAAGGGAGGGGCTAAGAGCCTAGGAAAACGACTAAGCTATAGGGATTTATTCTAAAGGAATATTATAATATTCTTTCCAAAGGCTATGGTGAGGGTAATTATTTTATCCTAAGTTCTTATGGGAAAGAGCATGAATCCCAAGTGGAGAGAAGCGAACTCCTTGAGAGCCATGTGTCATCAAGGGTGCATGCAGATAAATGTGGGAATTTTCCCCATTCATGAGGACACTCATCCATTCACTGGAATCATTCCATTCTCTCTAGGATTCAATCATTCATGTGTTGATTAAGGTTGGTTGTCATTGATGTCAACCCTTGAAGAAAGCACCGTAACACAAGGTTTGGCTAATGGACCCAAGTTTGTTTGATGTAAAGATGACTCATTATTGTCTTGTCATGGTTGATAAGAAGTAAAAATGGATGAACTCCAAAGTGGTCCCCTTATGGTGAAAGCCCTCACGGGAAAACGCTTTACAGAGTGAGAGAACCCATGATTATTTGAGGAATAATGAGATGAAGGACAATGAATTTGTCAGTGAAACTATCCTAGATGGATATTGTTTGTCATGCCATTTCATGTGGTATGTGGAACGTCACATAAATCCTCACGGTTAGAGAGTTATGACCATATGAAGTTGGAGAACCCCTCATAAGTCTTATAGAAGCCCCCAAGGGTCAAAGTGCTTTGCAAAAGAAATTATTTTAAATGAAGAAGCCATAAAATAAGGAAAGTGTAAGGCTACATGAAGATATAAATAAGAGGCAAAGCTCACTCATTATACATACACTTGTACATATTATATATCTATTTTCTTGCGTAAATCTTATTGTAAATACTTGTGGATACATTTGAAGTGACAAACGTCTACGGTAGCACGAAGGGTTGATAGAGAAATTCTCGGAATTACAGCAAAACCCTATTTTCTGAGGTGTACGTGGGATGTCTGTGTACAAGTTGCGTACATGTTGAGTTATACACGGGCTATCTCTGTACAATCTGTGTACATGTTGAGTTATACATAGGCTGTCTATATACAAGGTGCATACATGTTGGTAAATCCATGGAAACTTGAAGAGATGAATATGCAGAGGTTCTAGATTCTGAGATCAAGCTCCGAGGAAGGTCTAAAGTGCTCAGATACATCAGATCCATCCATTGGTTCAAAAGGTATGCCTTATTACTATGAATAGTTGGATTTTGATGTATGCATGAGGAATGGCAATGGAGATTTGAGGATTCTCCCTAGAGAGACTAGTGTCTTCATGGGATCTTCTACATAAGTCGGATCTATAGAAATACAATACTGGTATATTCATCATTGATACTTCTTGTGAGGCACATCTTGTATTTCTTGGCATATGGCTAAAGGTTTTTATGGTACATGGTTGAGAGCTTGTATTTATGTAGTATTTGATGTATTGAGAGACTAAATATCAGAAAGGGGTTGATACCTAAGATCATGTGAGGGATATTATACTTTTTCATGATTACACATATCTATATGACACATGACTAGAAAGAGACATACTTTCCTTGAGTAAAGGTTATATATAAGGATGCATGCAAAGGGTACAATTACAGTCTGGATACAGTGACCAGTTATAGACCTATGTGAAAGAAGTTACAAAGGATCATAAGTTTTTAAGAAAAAGGAAACCCTAGTTTTCAGAAGGCATGCGTAGGTTGCATAACAGTTTGGTAGCATACATACACGAGCTGCATAACATATAGTCCATGTACACACGCGAGATGCAGCACTACATGTCACGTATCTATTGTATTTTTGTAGATACATGTTCAGTTCAGGTACAATTTGATTACAGGGCAGTTGTATAGATTGGATACAGGTCTGTGGTATAGGTTGATACAATTGTACAATAGTATATCTCACAGTGACAGGTTGACGTTGGTTTCATCATTCTGTTGTATCATGTTGTCATTGATGCCAATGGTTTGATTGATTTATGTCAAAGGATTGATTGATTGATTATTGATGTAATATAATATGTATTTTCCTTGATGAGAATGCATAGATGAAGATGGATCAATGA
>JZKD02S0943341.1:721453-732591 GCA_000966675.3 Picea glauca | reverse complement strand
TATAATAGAAGAATCTATAACACCACAAGATGTTGGAGATGTGATCAAATAGGACATATTTCTGTTCACTGTAACTCTATGAGATGCTACAGCTATAGTGGATTTGGCCACAAATACCAGGAGTGATAGAACACAAGAAGAAAGTCCATGATGAGAAATTCACATAGCATGGTTAGAAGAAGGAATTAAGTAAGAAAGGGAGACATCTTTGAAAATATAGATACTCGGAGCTCAAATTCTGAAGAGAAGGGTCATCTACAGAAGTGGGTGAAGAAGACAGAGCAGCCAGATCGGAATGAAAGATTAAAGGGAAGTTCAAATGTGCCATTTACTAAGGCACATGCAGGTAACTGTGGTGATAGTCATTGTGTATAATAGATGTGTGTATATTTGTTAGCAATTGTCATTTATTAGATCCTTGTTTTTCCTTTAGTTATTTTTTCTCTTTCTTTAGGACTTAGATCGACCAATGGAGCTGCTAAACCCGTTGGAGTGAATTAATCCAAACATCTTGGGTTAATTGGACAACCCCGGACCGGATTCACTCCTCCTGTTGACGAGCGATCATTTTCGCCCGTCAACAAATGGCTTTAGAAGGAGGGCCTGAAAACTATTAATGGCACGAGGAGGTCGTAAGACTCCTCCCCCACCTACCTGCTCACCTATAGTAACTAGAAGTCATTCAGAAAAAAACATTGTCCCTCAAAGAACAACCACATCAAACGACGATCTATAGATCACGGTTGAACCAGTAACTCCAAATCCTTTGGGTGGTGATATACAAGAGATTGTTCATCAATCTCTCATAAGAACGCATAGTGCCTTAGCCCATATAATACAACCAAACCGACCTTTGAATCAACCATTATACTTCTCTGATATCAGAGAGAAACTTGGAGGTACTGAACTTACCTTAAACCCTACAGATCCAATCCTCACTTCTGTAGCAGGAGAATCTGGTATTCCACCATCACCACCTCCCTCATATCCTTCTTCTTCTGGAGAAAAATCCTCTAATGAAGGCAGATCCTCATCCTAGCCTTCGACACCACCCACACCCATGGCCAATCTGAAAAATCCCACCAGACCATGGCTTGACCAAGATGCAGTGGCCATACCTGGGCCTCAACATCCTTTGCCCAAACACCCAGAGAAACGGCTCCCTAAATTTGACCCGGACTCCAAACAGATAGCCGAAGATCACATCAAAAAGTTTATGTTAGCCATTAGACTCCGTAGTGTTGAGCACGAAGACATAGTCTATAGATTGTTTCCCTACACCTTTGAAGGCAATGCCTCTACCTGGTACTTTTCCCAACAACCCCACACCATTGTATCATGGGAGAAATTTGAATCATGTTTCCTTGATAAGTTTGGAGACAACAAGTCTCTTGAAGTTCTAGTCATGGATATTTCTAGTTTAAAAATAAACCCCAAAGAAAAGATCAAAGACTTTAATCAAAGGTTCTTAACACTAAAGAAATGGATCCCTATAGATTTGATGCCTGCCGAGAATCTTATTGTCGCATACTACACGAAAGCGTTACATCAAAACATAGCCATTTGGGTAAAGAGATCCAAGAAAGCCACCTTGTTAGAAGCCTTCGAAGAGGCCAGTCAGATCGAGAAAGACATTCTCAATTTAAAAGACACTACTAGAAATGAGATAGAGACTAGTTCATCTTCAAAAAAGAAAATTGAAATCTTTCCTAGACCTTCCCAAAACAAAGCTCAACCCGAGAGTTTAGATTTAGAAAACTTACAGAAAGTCGTTCAGAAATTGTCCAACCAAGTTATAGATTTGAAAAGGTCGGCTGAAGAAGATTCTTCGAGAAAAGGGCCCTACAAACCCCCTTTTAGGAAGCCTTTTCCCACCAACCGACCTAATTCAAATGTTGAAGGCCTAAATCTAGAAAGCCTGCAATTTTCTATTCAAACGATTCTAGAAGCACACGATAACTTGATTCCTCCCAAGATTCATGAAGAAGTAGCTGAACAAGAGACAGTAGAAGAAGATGAATCCTCTCTGGAAATTTTCTGACATTTTTCATATAGCATTTTTCAAGCTAATTTTGAAACAGTGCATCCTTACAATACTAGGAGCAAGATAGCAAATAAGCCTTCTTCTGAAATCACTACGACTTTGCCTCCAAAACAGTCTAAATCAACTGAGACTAAAAGAAATTCAGTAAACCCAAGTTTAGATTATGATTTTATTGAAGATCTAAAAAAGCTTAGGGATAATATTTATGTTTATGAATTATTAAAATTCCCTTTTCTTCTGCAAAAAATGTTGCATAATATTGCAGAGAACAACAAAAATGACAATCTGAGCAGTAACAAAGGTGTTCAAAACAACCCCAAAATTCCTCAGAAGGCCTCCGCCAACACTACATCCGAGCCTTATGATAAAGGAGACCTTCCTATAAATAATGTAAATAATGTAGATAAATCAGTTTTAGAGGCTGCGATTAAAAAACAACAAACTTCTGCTATTAGTACTCGCAGAAATGTTCCTCCATTTTTGTTGACTTTTGAAATTTCAATAGGAATGTACATAACTGTATGGTAGATTCAGGTGCGTCATCTAACGTAATGCCTTAGTCTGTTTTCCAAAAGATTAATGCTGAATTTCAACCATCCATCTTGAAAATTATCCAGCTAGATCGAACTAGTGTTAAAGTGATAGGCGAATTAAAGAATGTGTTGATAAGATTGTCGTCTAATCCTAAAGTTCATCAAGTGATTGATATCATTGTTGTATATATTCCAGAATTTTATGGTTTTTTTTTAAGTAGACACTGGTCAGAACAATTACATGGCTATTTTGCAATGGATTGGTCTCACTTGTGGCTCCTTGAGAATGGAAAGCCCAACAGAATCAAGGTAAATCATGAATGTTATCTGAAGTTCATGGTGACTGATTTAGATGATCCCAATGAACCATTCACTCCTTCTGCCAATTCACTGGAAATACAAGGTATGGATACTTTTTTCGACAACTTTATCGTTGAAACTTCCACCATCACTGACCCAGAACAATAATCTGAAATTATGACATGCACTCAGTCAACAACTTTCTCTCAGTGGTCACATGCACCCGACGAAAATCAAATATGGTCTCTTTACTTTGATGGGTCAAAATCTAAGGAAGGAGCTAGTGTAGGGTGTGTGCTCATCGATCCAATAGGTAACAAGACTCTGATTGCTTTCCGGTTGGAATTCAAATGTATAAACAACACAACCGAATATGAGGCACTCCTACAAAGCCTATGAAAAGCATTAGATTTGAACATTCAAAATTTGGTTGTCTTTGGTGATTCAAAAATCATGGTTAGACAGGTAAAAAATTCTATCCACTGTTTATCTTCGCACCTTAAAAGCTATCAGACTGAGGTATGGAATTTGATGAAAACTTTTCCTGCATTTAACATAAATTTTATTCCTAGATTGAATAATTCGGAAGCTGATTTGTTAGCTGACGTCGCTTCAAAACTTTTTCTTGCAGAAGGCTTATCTCTGAATGCATTTTCCGTGAAACTATTATTTAGACCATCCGTCCCAGACAACATCAGGAATTGGAGAGTCTTCGATGATGATTGACAGATCATAAGTTTTCTGCATATGGAAGAAACGTTCTAGGGCACGGTGATCGACAAAGGTACCCATGACGAAAATATTCACGACTTTACGGTAATACCAGATCTGAGATCCCCAGAATCTTCATCAGACATGGTAAACTCTATCCCGAAATAGATAGTTAGATTAGAAAAATTTTATGATCTTCACGACAAGTTCAGAAAATCTGTGAACTGTAAAACGAATAGTTCCTCCTTGATGCATGAAAAAGTAAATTTGGGAACTAAAGAGAATCCACAGTGCATTAATTTAGGGTTAGGGTGTTCTAAGCAAGAAAAGTAGCATTTATTAAGTTGTTTAAGGAATTCAAAGATATTTTTGTTTGGATGTACGATGACCTAAAAACCTTTGATCCTAACATCATACAACACGTTATTCTCATGAAACCCCAAACCCAACCTTTTCAACAAAAGTTAAGGAAAATGCACCCAAAATTCGAACCAACGGTCAAGAAGGAATTAAACAAACTCCTGAATGCTAAGATAATTTTCCCAATTAGGCACACACAATGGGTCTCTAATATTGTCCCTGTTAGAAAGAAGAGTGGTGAAATACGACTATCTGTCGATTTCTGAAATCTTAACCGAGCATCTGATAAAGACAACTGCCCTATCCCTCCCATGGAACAAATCCTTCAATAGGTATCTAGTTCTGAAATATTATCCTTGTTGGATGGTTTTTCAGGGTATAACGAAGTCCTGATGTCTCCTCCATACCAACTCAAAACCACCTTCCGCACTCCATGGGGCACCTACACTTATAGAAAGATGCCCTTTGGACTCATAAACGTCGGTGCCACTTTCCAGAGAGCGATGGACATCCCTTTCCGATGCTTGATCAATCAATCTGTAGTAGTTTACCTAGATGATGTCACTATCTTATTGAAAAATAAATAAGACCATCTAGCCCACTTAAGATTCGTTCTACAGTGATGTCGTAAGTACGACATTTCTTTAAACCCTAAAAAATCTATCTTCGTAGTAGAACAAGGTAAGCTCCTCGGATTCATTGTATTGAGTGAAGGGATGATTATCAACCCTGAAAGGACTCAAGTCATTTTGAAACAGCCCCCTCCCTCATCAAAAAATTCCATGCAATCTTTCTTAGGTCAGATAAACTTTGTTAGGAGGTTCATCCCTAGCTTTTTAGAAATGGTGAGACCATTACAAAACCTAATAAAAAAGGATGTAAAGTACCATTGGGGACCTTTAGAAATCCAGGCTTTTGATTCAATAAAAAAGACCATAATATATGCTCCTTCTCTAATGAGCCCCGACTTTTCGCAAGACTTCACCCTCTACACGTTTGCCTCTGACCGATCTTACGCTACTGTCCTAACTCAAAAGAATGCTGAAAACAACGAGGTCCCAATTTCCTTTATGAGCTCAACCTTCAAGGGGGAAGAACTTGATTACCCAACAATAGATAAACAAACCTATGTTGTTTTCAAAGTAGTAGATCACTTCCTATATTATCTGTTGAAATCTAGGACGAAAATCATTGTCCCTTACCCGACTGTCAGAAATCTGTTAGTACAGAAAGAACTAGGCAAAAAAAGGGCAAACTGGGTCACATCTTTACAAGAATATGATATAGAAATCACCCCAGCACAAATAGTAAGAGGCCAAGGTTTATGAAAATCGGTCGCTGATTCAGTTGTAGGACAACAAGAGGAAAATTATATGTTAAATCTAGGACAACACTATCAAAATCAAATATGCTATGTGCAAAACCTTGTTAGTCCCTGATACAATGACATAAAATTTTGTCTTATATATGGATCAACTCCATGTCACCTTGATCCCACAAAAAGGAGATCACTAAGATTAAAATATTCTTCTTTTTAGCTAATTAATGGTATTTTGTTTCGTTAAAATTTTGATGGAGTACTAATGCGCTGTCTTGAGAAAGAAGGAGCAAAAAAAGTCTGATTGGAGTTGCATGCAGGAGAAGCTGGTGGGCATTTCGGTGGGGACACCACTGCCCATAAAGTATTAAGAGTAGGTTATTACTGGCCTAACCTTTTTAAAGATGCCCATGATTTATGTGGCAAGTGTGTGATTTGTCAAAAAGCATCCGGACGGATACAGAAACCAGCTTTCCCTTTGTAACCAGTTTCGGTAGACTCCCCTTTTCAGCAGTGGGGTTTGGATATTATAGGCCCAATAAATCTGCCATCCTCACAGCAGCATAAATATATCATAACAACCATAGATTACTTCACCAGGTGGTTCAAGGCTGCCCCATTAAAAGATGTAAATACTGGCCAGGTAATATCCTTCTTGAATTTGAATATTATTACTCGTTTCGGTATCCCTGAGTGCCTGGTATTCGATAATGCTTCTTATTTTTCGTCTCTTGAAATGAGTGATTTCACTCTAGAAAAAGGAATTAAATTAAAGTACTCTACCAACTATTACCCCCAAGGCAACAGTTTGGCAGAATCAACTAATAAAATTTTGATCAAAATTATCAAGAGAACAGTCTCCAAAAAACATAAAAATTGGCATAACGCACTGTTAAATGCAATCTGGGCTGATAGAGTAACTCTTAAAACTGTTGTGGGTAACTCACCTTTATTTCTCATTTACGGCAGGGAAGAAATTCTCCCACCACATGTCCTTCTTCCATCTCTGCAACTATCACAGAAAGTACAAGAATAATACTGTCCCCCTTTGGAGAGTCCAATTAACACTTTGTTAAAATTAGAGGAAGTGAGGGCTCAAGAAAAGTAGAAATTGGATCAACATCAACTCTGTAGTGTCCCCAAGGCCGAGCCCCATTACAGATCATGATATATACAATGAATTGTAAATGTGTTCTATAGGCTAGTGAGCCAAGTTTTGTATAAGCCGGAAGGCTTATGTGTTTGTTAGGCCAGGAAGCCTAAGTGTTTGAAGGCCAGGAGCTTGTTGTTGTACTTGTATGTATGCAGAATAATCAATAAAATATAAACACCACCAGGTGCAGACCGACCACGATGAATGAGTGAAGGGGGACTGAGCATCCACAGAGTGGGCAAGAAACTAGGGGCTGGAAGGTGGGAAAGGGGCTGAGTTTTGAGCCTAGGGGGCTTAGGCCTAGAATAATATTTTAATATTATTTCCTAAAAATCCATGTGCATATTATTTTATCCTAAGTTCCTAGCAAAAAGGAAAGGCGTGTACAGGGAGGCATGCAGATGGAACGCATGTAGTTCCCAGGGTGACAAATGTCCACCCTGACGCATGCAAATAAAATAGAAAGGAACAGCTCGAGGGAGGGGCTCGCATTCCATTCGACCCGACTACGCTGAGAAGGGTGACACAAGCTAGTCTGCAGGAGACCTCGTGTATGTCTATTACAGGGGGGAGGGAAACCTGTGTGGGGTGCGGAAGAATGCGTGTTTACCTTGTTCATATCCGTGGAGTCTCTGGGTGAGAGAAAACCAGTGTGTGCATTCCCGAAATGAAATGTCCATGTCAATTTCGGGGAAGAGTCTCTGTTTGCCCCAGGAAAAGCTGAGCGAGCTTGTGCGTGGAGCCCTGTTCTAAAATCTTGACCATGAGAAAATCCTGTGACTGCTGAACTGGTTCTTAGGAAGCTTGTGTCTGTTTTCCCTGTGTTTTTTGTGGAACGCAGTTCTGGACTGTGTGAGTCTTGTTGGACTGTGAGCAACTCTTTCCAGGTGAAAGAGTTTGCTAGGAAGTGGTTTCTTCCAGAGAGTGCCCAGCACCAGCTACAGGCTCTGAGACTTCCTGATCTGGCCTGTTTCCAAGACCCACAGAAAGAGGTTAGCACCGATGGACTGTGCGTGTGAAGGTGTATACTCCTGGGCAGAACATGCATGTGGGGAATGAGAGTCTGGAAGTAGTGGGCGTAAGATG
Source organism: Picea glauca (assembly GCA_000966675.3). Lineage (NCBI taxonomy): Eukaryota > Viridiplantae > Streptophyta > Pinopsida > Pinales > Pinaceae > Picea > Picea glauca. The sequence goes on along the minus strand of JZKD02S0943341.1, from coordinate 725,086 downwards.
GCATCTTTGGGAAGAATCCTTCTAGATATTCCTCTGTTGTTTTCCTTGTAACCTCATCCTAGCCTAGGATTCCTTGCCCTGGGGTGGAGCTCAGTCCCAGCTCAGGGGTGACCACTGTTGAGTTGAGGAGCAATGTGGTCTACGGCTGGGAGGTTCGTGGAAGGCCTGCACTTGGTTGGTGGATTTCACCACTGTTACAAGATAAGTATATGAATTATGATTTGATCATGTTTTGCATGACTAAGATGTTTATGTATCATGTTTTCTGTTGTGTATATGAATTAATATGATAAGGCTAAATGCTTGTTGAACATAGCAGTAATTCATATGTTTTACTATGAGTTAAATGTATTTCTTTGTTTGAATGCATGTGTTCATATAATTCCAGTATGAGTTATGTAAAAGTGCGTGTACATATTGGTAACCGAGAGCGATGAAATCCTTGGTAGTAAAAAGTGACACTACAAATTGGTATTAGAGCCAAGGTTTCGACACTCAGCCTAGATGGGCCAGTGGAGCGGTCTTTGGACCGAGAATGTGAAGAGAAATTGGGTCTGAAGTGGTTGATTTCATACCTTGGTTTGTTCCAGTGTGTCAAGTAGTTTCTTGATCGTGCTTACGAGCTCAGGAGGTTTAGCGGTGCAGTGAAACTGCAGCCGATGTGGTCTACGGCCACGAGGAGACAGGTCTCTACACCAATGGTGTTAGAACCTTATGATATGTTCGGGAGGGAAGGCGAGCCCTTGTGACCGTTGGATCTGGAAAAATGTGTGTAAGGATTAAAATTCCTTTGGAAATGGCACAGGAGTGTGGAAATTGTGATACACGAAATCCCGAGTTAGTTAAAAACTGTCTGAGTCGTCAGATCTCAGCCGAAAAAATCGACAGCCGTTGGATCTGCCGGGAGGTTTCTGAAGGTTAAACCTCCGAGACTAGGTTCTGAAAGATCCGAAATAGATCTATACCATCCGTAAAACGGAGGACACGTGTCGTGAGATTTTTGATTCCGAAAAATCGGAAATCGCGATATTGGAGTCACGAAGGAGGTTGGGAATTTTCATGGTAAAAGTCCCAGGAACGATCAGAACCATCCATCTTGAGGAGGATGTGTGGCAGTAATCAGAGTCATCGGGAAAAATCCCGACAAGGGAGTCGTCTATCAGTATTTGGGTCATCGAGATATCGGGAATCGCAGGGACAAGAAGTCCATGCATTGTGAAACTCCAAACCCCGAAACCCCGACGAGCGGTTTGACTACGGTCATGAGGTAGAGGTCACATGGACTAGGAGCTAATCCTAGAGGGATAACGTGTGAAGGACGCGTCGAGATTCAGAGAATCGTGAATCCTAAGGACATGTGCTTTTGGACATTGGGAAGTCCGAAACCCTGATAAGAGTAAAAGCCTGTGGTCTTATGAAAGGCGGTCACATGGACCTCGGCATAGCTGGGGGGCTAAGGCAAAGGCGCATTGGCAAATTGGGGATCGGGAGTTCATGAGGACAGGAACTCATGTCGTCGGGGATCACGAAACCTCGACACTTGAAGCTTCAATCGGGATATGTGCCATGTAGACACATGAAGAGCACCACGTGCCAGCGAGTGGGAATACAAGACAAGAGTGGTGGGACCCTAATGACATCATCGAAGGTGACGAGGATCCTCCGAAACACACCATGTACCACTACAGTTGAGGACGACAGCTGTGTTGTAGACCCGTAGAATAAGGTAAATCGGAATTTCGGAAGTCGAGGGTGGGGAAGGAGATTGAAATGGGAGTTCTCCAGTTCCGAAACTTCGAAACCCTGAAACTCAAGGTTTTGAAAGTTCTGAAATACTAAAAACTAAAGTTTCGAACACCCGGAAAGTATAGAGCTGAACAGAGCTCAAAAAATTCATGAAATTGAAAACACTTTCTTAAACTCGATTGTCACAAAAGAAGAGGAATTGTCAAGAAAACGAAGGCTCAACAAATTCGAGCCATCTGCGCATTATATTGCAGAAGACTGACAAGTGCCAAAACTATTTGGGAAATTGCCTCAAACGCAAAGAAATGGGAGAGATACATGATACTTCCAGTTCAAGAAACTTATTTAAAACGAAATCTCTTTTTATTTTGTTCGAACTGGCTTATAAATATTGTGGATTGTTCACGAAAGTTTAATGGACTGACAAACTTCAAATTGAATTGCACAGTGCGTGTGCAGATTTCAACGAAGGTCAGGATTCCAGTTAACCAACGCCAAGTATGGAGTGGGGAAAAGTGCATTTTACCCCTGAAATAGAAGATGAACGGGAAGGAAATGATGTTAACCTAGGAGTCGAAGGATCGAACTCTAATGGGCATGGAAAAAAGATGGCTAAGGAAGGACATATGATGAAAATCATTGAAGGGCTGCAAAGAGAGGCCAAGGAGCATCGAGTTGATAGCCGAAAGCTCATGAAAGTCAGGGATCGGTAAGGGGAATTAAACTTAAAATTCTTGAAGAGCCTGGAAAGAATAGAGAAGAAACTTGAGAAGGGAAGAGACTCAGGTACGACAGAGAGTCGCAGAAATCATGGGAGAAGAAGTAGATCGAGGAGTGGTAGCTGACATCATAGTCGCTCCCAAAAACATTCAGACTGGGAGACACACAGTAGTTCGAGCCCGTCCCCTACCAGAAAACATAAAAAATCTGGAAGGGAGGAATTGAAAGGAGAGATGAATAAAATTAAACCTCCAACATTCGATGGAGGACATAAGAAGGAGGAAGATGCCAAGACATGGTTTCTGGGCATGAAGAAATACTTCCAACTGCAGAATTATTCTGCCCGTGCAAAATTTAGAATTGTAATGTACCAACTGAAAGGAAAAGCATCCATGTGGTGGGATCAGTTTGTGTAGGTGCAGCACATCAGAGAGAAAGAGGTCACTTGGAAGAAATTTAAGAGGTATTTTGAGAAGAAATACCTAACTAAAAGATACTATGACAAAAAGATGAAGGAGTTCTTTGAACTCAAGTTGGACAGTACGACTATTGATGAGTATGAACGAAGTTTTCTGGAACTACTGAAGTATGTCCCCTTCATCAAAGACAAGGCTATCAAGATTCAGAGGTATGTGATTGGATTGCCACCTTCCATTGGAGATAAGATTCAATATGATGATCCTAAGACTATGGAAGAAATAATAAGAAGAGTGAAATGCTTATACGAACAACAAAGAGAAAATCCTACTTTTTGAAAGGCTTGGGATAACCAGAAGAGGATTAAGAAAGAACAGAGGTAGAAGGGAGACAATCCTTCCTTTTTAAGAAACAGTAATTAGGGACAACCATCGTTTAGAGAGCCGAGAATGACTGAAGAGAGACCACAAAGACATAGATAGGCACCCCTTCAGTGTTGGGGCTGTCAAGGAAACCACAAGTACAGAGATTGTCCCCATAAAAATGGTAGGGAAAGAACTGTACATACTGTTTAGCAAGCTGAAACAGTGGGGGATTTGGGCAGAAAAATGTCGAGGATCTACGCAGCCCTGGGAAACAAGCAAGAAGAATTTCAATCGCACATGATTGAAGTGGAAGGTATGATTAACAACCGACCCCTTGTTATTTTAATTGATTCAGGGGCTAGCCATAGTTATGTAGATCCTAGAG
>JZKD02S0943341.1:654903-680183 GCA_000966675.3 Picea glauca | reverse complement strand
CCTACCTTCAGGAATCAAAGAAGCTTCAATCAATATGAAGGAAACTACAGAAGAGTAGATCATGAACCCAGATGGACTACATCACAAAGAAGGCCACTTACTCCAAGGTATCAAAGTTTCTTTCTCGGTCATTGTTATACTTGCAAAAAATTTGGACATAAGGCAATTAATTGTAGAATCAATGAAAGGAACAAATATGCAAGAAACATGAATAGTGTAAATACAAGATATGGAAATAATCAAGGATTTGTCAATAGAAGTTATAATTCATTTTCCCCATTGATGGACAAAAATATTGTATGCTACAAATGTAATTATCTTGGTCACAAAGAACGAGATTGCAGATATATGAATGAAGATGTCCCTATGCCAACCAGAGTATAGAGAAGGAAAGAGATTCCAAACATTGAAGATTCTCGAATAGCATTAACCGCTTAAGAATATAAAGAAGAAGATGAATGGTACATAGACAATGGATGTTCTTCACACATGGTCGGGGATCAAGACAAATTCATCATCTTAAAGAGAAAGGGTGGAAATATTTCATTTGGAGATGACTCATCTGCCAAAATACTTGGAGAAGGTGTAGTAGAGATTAGAAGAAAAAATGTAAATGCAAAGAATGTCCTACCAGTTGAAGACTTGAAGCATAATCTACGTAGTGTTAGTAAAATGTGTGATCAAGGATACACTCTTACGTTTGACTCCTGAAAATGTAAAATCAGAGAAAATAACTCAGGAAGATTGGTTTCAACTGCAACAAGAAGACCGAACATCATATACATCCTAGACATGAAGAAGAGAGAGAAGACATAAGCCACACAAAATAACTCCAAGGAAGAAAAAGTCCCAGAGACCAAAAATAAGGATGAAATATTATTGAGTGCCACATGTTCAGGGGGAGCAACCCCAAAGAAGAAGGTCACCTTATGCCATTGAACTCAGGGGAAGAAGCCCTATCCTTTTCCATTGATGTCAAAGGGGAAGAGAAATTGGGATCATTATGATAGGGGGAGCATGAGTGTTTCCATCAATGACAAAGGGGGAGATTGTTGGAAGATTGGTTGTTGTCATTGATGTCAATCCTAGTCATTAGTTTTGGACCGCAAGATTGATGAAGGTATTTGGACATGAAGGACAATGTACATGAAGAAACAAAACCCATGGATGTATAGTATACATCATGTTTTTTCCGGTGGTAGGTGGCACGTCATGTGGATCGTCATGGTTGAGGATAAATGAATTTTTGAAGATTACAAAGTGAATTGAAGAAGGGAGTACATGTAGGTCCTGAAGATAATTAAAGAAACGAAATACAAAATAAGAAAGTGTCAGGTCAGCCCTACTGTTAAAAGGAAGTGAAATGAATGGTATAAATAAATATCATTATACATTCATTTGACACACAAGTCAAATTTGAAAGGAAATTAGAAATAAAGAAGGATGAATTTCAAGGGAGGATGAAGTCTTTTGGTGATGTGTTCTAAGGTATGTTATTTACATGTCATCTTACCATTTTCACTATAACTTTTGTTATAGAATTATTCATATGGTGAAATTGCCATGGTATTTAGAATACATAGCAAGGTACCTGTGGTAAAAGTTTCAACTCTTGATTCACTATAATTATGAAGATACACTCTGTGGAAGATAGGGTTTTTGACTAGTCCTGAAGCTAGTCAATAAACAAGTGTTCCGGGTAAAACAATCATAACTTATTCATAGAGGATCCAAATGACATGGGAACAATTTCATTATAAAGAGTATGGACTTAATTTTTTTGTATGCGAGTTTCATAATCTTATGTTAACTATTGAGCACAGGGCATTCTGTACAAGTTCACTCTCCTGAATAAACCAAAATTGAATAAAGTCAACCATTCTTTCTATAAATTCTTTTTGGGGAGGATTCAAGGAGTGAAAATTGGAGGAGATTCAGAGAATACATTGAGTAATATTATATAAAATATCATAGTATTCCAATAATTGAAGAATTACAGAAGTTGAAGAAGTCTCAGGAAGCATTATTAGGCTCTATGTGATGGTTGGTTGATGGTGATGATTTAATGCAAAGTTTTATTATCTCTCATATATTCTTGGGTGGAAGGGAGGGGCAAGGATGGAGAGGTCAACCCTCTCTTGATATTGGAGGATTGTAACTTCCTCTTGGAGGTTTATCCCTCCCTTTATATTTGGAAGCTGTAGCTAGCTTTGGAAGTCATTACTTCCCTTGAACAATAACTATTGATTATTTCTCATATATTGTGCATTGTGTATTGTGGTGTATTGTGTAACTCTTATACTATTGTTCATTTATTATTGGATATAATTGAATGGTTTAAGTATAAGTTGATTTTTTTTTTAAATGTACTTGATACTAATTCACCCTCCTCTCAGTATCAACACTGTACACAAAATGGACCACACTGCAATAGGAAAGAGACCAAGCAGTGTCCGAGTTCACAAATATCTTCCCTACCTTACGCACCAACCTGGGTATCAAAGATTCTGAGTGACATATGGTGCTCAATTATTGCGGAGGTATGCATAGATACATCTAGGCTGAAATGGAGTTTTTAGACATATCATCCTTGGGTGCAGCCTACCAATATGTCATCAAAATCGAGAAGAAGATCAAACGAAAGACGTGGAAATTTGGGCCTGGGAACCCCTCACGAAAAAATCTAGGAAAGGGCCGCCCCATCCCGCAGAAAAAAGGACAAAGAAAATATAGATAGCCTTAGGACAACCATTCCAAGACTCAAGCAAATAAGGACACCAGAAAGAAAAAGAAAGATACTGGGAAGTGGTGCAACTTCCATAAGATCCCGTGGTATAACATTGTTGATTGTCTCTCAAAGCAGTCATTGGTGGCTAAGTTAAAAGCCTATGAATCAGATGCGGGTTCTGACTCTGAGTTAGAACTAGAAAGGGAGAGACGAATCATTGAAACATAACCCAGTGCTACCACCATAACGAGCCATAGGAAGATGAGCGCCTTTTTCATTCACAGATGTGGGTGAAGGGTACCCCACTGAACTTCATCATTGATAGAGGTAACAAGAAGAACCTCATCTTAGTATAGGTTTTCAAGCGACTTTCCCTGCCAAAAACACTGCACCCATAGTCCCACACCATCAGATGGCTCCACCAAGGAAGAAACATCTACATCAACAAACAATGTCTCTTGTCATAGGACATCAATCCCTTCAAAGACGAGGCATTGTGTGATGTTTCCCCTCTCGAATTTTTTAATGTTATTTTGGGCCAACCATATTTATGGAAATGTCATGTTGTATATGAGTCTAGGCCTCACAGTGTTATTATTACTTTGAGAAAGAAATTATACAGGATACCCAAAAAAGTCCCCCCTAGTGATATTTCCTTGATCTCTGCCAAACAATGGAGGAAGGTCATCTCTCAGATGGGGAAGTTTTTCTTCTTCATGATTCACTCTCAGAATGAGTGAAATATCACAACCACATCCAAGGCCTCCATGGCTGACCTCTCCACACAACAGAAGAAAGTGGATAAGTCGGAGAGGAATACTCAGATATATTCTCCTCACCTATCGTGGTACCTCTGCACTTTCAGGTCAAGCATCCCATCGATCTGACCCTTGGCACACTGCTACCCAATGGGATAGTCTACTGCTTCTCTCTATTAGAGAATGAGGAGATCAAGTGGTAGATCCAAGAAATGCTCCAAAAGGGGAACATTCGTCCCAGCTCATTGCCTTGTGGGAGCCCAATCGTGTTGGTACAGAAGAAATATGGAACCTGGTGACTTTGCATTGATTACCGATACCTGAATAAAATCACATTCAGAAACCGGTACTCGATTCCACGAATCAACAACCTCCTTAATCAACTCATTGGGGCCAAATGCTTCAGTAAGATTGATTTGAGGTATGTCTACCACCGAGTCTCGATAGAACAAACAGATGTATGGAAGAACATGTTCAATTCAAAGGAAGGTCTTTTTGAATGGTTGGTCATGCCCTTTGGTTTGACAAATTCTCCAGCCACTTTCATGAGGATGATGGACAATATCCTGTGACCATTCACGAATAATTTTGTAGTGGTGTATCTAGATGGCATCCTCATTTACAACAAGACTTGGGAAGAACACTTGCAGCATATTCAACAGGTTCTGTACACCATGCAGCATCAAAATCTATACGCCAACTTGTAAAAATGCTCCTTTGGCATGGACAAGGTCTATTACTTAGGCTACATCGTTGATCAACATGGCATACATGTGGATCTAGCCAAGATCCAAGTCATCCATGACTAGCCATCCTCAACCACACTTACTGAGCTTCAGAGCTTCTTGGGCCTTGCAAATTTCTACCACAAGTTTCTGTTGGGATTATCCTGTATTCCATGGGCCCTCAGTCAAGTAAGCAGGGGTGGCGGTAAGGAGAAATTTGTTTGGGGTCAATACCAACAACAAGCATTCAATATTTTGACGCAACACTTGTGCTCAACCCCAGTACTTTAATTTTTTGACCTACAACAACCCTTTGAGATCAAGACAGATGCTTTAGACTATGTTGTGGGCACCATCTCACTTAGCATGACCACCCTGTGGACTATCATAGTGAGACACTATCAGATGTTGTCCGTAAGTACCCTACTTACGATAAAGAAATGTACTCCATTGTGAAAGCCTGCCACCAATGGAGACATTACCTTCTTGGGAAGGATACAGTCATCCAAACTAATCATAATCCACTATAGTTCATGCATACACAAGGAAAAATGAAGAATTAACACCATCAAAAGTTGTCCAGATACTTGCAACAATTCCACCTCAACATCAAGTATAAAACAAGAAGCACCAACTGCATTGTTGATTGCCTTAGCAAACTTCCAGTCGCGACACTCACCACGATGCTAGACTCTTGTGGCCACGAGACCTCTAGATGGCCCCAACTCTATGAGATAGACCCAAAATTTGACACCACCTACCAAATGTTGGGCGCAAACGCAGTTGTCACTAATTTCCATCTTCAAGATGGGATGTTGTTCCATCTGGGCCATATCTATGTTCCATCAAGAGAGTGAGTTAAGTTCATCAAGGAATCCCACTACATTTAGGTGGTAGGGCACTTCAACATCAAAAAGACAATGAAAATGCTGCAAAAACATTTCTACTGGCCTAAACTTTGGTAGGATGTCAGCAAGTATATCAGGTCCTGCACTACCTACGTTATTGACAAACTGACCACTAAGAAACAGAGCCTATACAATCCTCTGCCTACTCTTGACAGGCCATGGGAATCCATCTCAATGGACTACATGTCGGGCCTCCTGTCCGCCAAGAAGGGAAATGACTTTGTTTTTGTGGTTGTTGATCACTTTTCTAAGATGGCGATTATGGTCGCGTACAAGAATAACATCACAATAGAGGCCACTAACAAGATATTCTTTGAAAGAGTCTGGGTACATTTTGGAATCCCACTAACCATTTTCTCATATAAGGACAATTGATTTCTCAGCACATTATGGTCGAGCCTCTGGTCATTGCTGGACACCAAGCTCACCAAATCCATGACCATCCACCCCCAAATAGATGGCCAAACCAAGGTCGTAAATTGAATGAGCGTGCATATACTATGCATTTATAATTCCAAGCACCCTCACACATGGGATGAGAGTCTTCCCTATGTTCGACATAGCTACAACTGAGCCCTACATAGCTCAAACAACCACATCCCCTTTCAGGTGTGGTTGGGATTCCAACCATTGGGTCCCATAGATGTTGCATTACCCCTTGCAGTCACCTCGACCGACTCATATCCTTCTACAACTAAAGATGATAAAGCCACATGTTTCATTGAGCGGAGCCAATACATCCTCCAATAGGTTCAGGATATCCTATAAAATCCCAATGACAAGTACAAGCAATGCCATCATCAACATTGGGTGCCACATAAGTTTCAAGTGGGTGAAAAAGTTTGGTTTCACTTGCAGAACGAGCGCCTTACAGGGCCCCATTGGAAGATTCTCCCACTCTGTTATGGGTCATACACCATCACCAAGTCTATGGTTGATAATTGTTTTGAGCTCAACATTCCTTCTTTCCTTGGCATGCACCCAGTGTTCAACGTCTCCTTCGACCTTATTTCCCATCATTATTGGACACCTCAAAGATAGCAGAACAATTGACACCAATAGAGCTCAACCATGATGGCATACAATAGGCATCCAATGATCATATTGTGGACACACAGGTCAAGGGCACTCACCAACAAAGGATTGAGCTTTATCGAGTTTTCAAAGTAGGGTAGCTCCTGCACCAAGGAAAGTGGCTCACCGAGGGCCAAATTCAGCAGAAATTTCCTCATCCGATGGGGGAACTCAATGTAATGAAGACCATTGATTCCTAAGGGGAGAGGATTGATCCATATGGATGTCAGTGGCCTCCCACCTATTCCAACTAGCTCATTTTTCTAGTTTTCCAGTTTGGTAGTATTTTCCCAGTTTTCGGGTCCCTGCCTTCCAGGGCCGTTTTGAGGCCCTAAACAACATTTTTAGGGCTCTCCACAGTTCGAAAATGAATGGATTCAAACTCTAAAAATAGCATGTGTAGTCCTCAGATAGACCTTTTCAACGAGCTATTGTGCACCTAAAACGAAGATAGTATGCAAAAGTTACGACCACGGGAAGTTGATGTACTAACTTAGCCCAACGGGGCCCACATGACTTTTGGCGCTTCATCTCCTAGGGTTAGGTTTTGTATGTGTAGGGTTTTTGAAATTATTGTTTATCATAAAAAGGCCTTCAGAGCCTCATTTTACTCATCTTCTTGCGAATGAGACAACTATCACATCTCTTCTCAAAGATAAGCCACCACCATTCTAGCAAGCTTGTTTTCCGTTGCATTTTATAGTTTCATCTTGTTTCCTTATTGAATAGAAACTATTTTTACTATATATTTGTTATTATGTGTTAAGCATCTCTTAATAATAATCTGTATTCATTTCGTTTTGCTCATAAAATCTAGATCACTTGTTCCCAAATATCACTTAGGCTAGTGGAGGCTCCATGAGGATGCCCTACCTAAGGTTATTAAATGGGACTTTCCCACCACCTTCACAAGTTATTATTTATCATTTAATTGTATGTCCTTCTTATGTTAGGAGAGACAAGTTGATTTTTAAACTATCATGTATATTCCACTAGAACAATTTGTCACAACAGATCTGATAAATAAAACTAAAATCTACACTATGAAGGTTAAATTCCTTTAGATTCCAGAATATTTAGTTGTTAATTTTCTTCTTATGCATAAAATAGATCAAATGAGGAAAACAAAGAATAATAAAGTACAATCACACACCATCCACAAGATAACACAGATATTTTCTTTGGGAAACCCTTATAGGAGAAAACCTAGCTAGAAGGTGAGGTTGCTCTGCTCTCTTTTTTCTGGTATGGAAATAATGCAAGTACAAAGGAGAAGGAAATCTCTATTTAGTTACCTAAGACCTATGGCTTTTTAGGATACTATAGAACATTAACCCCCTCTGTTAGGCCCTCTAATTTACTACTCCTAGTTTTTCTGCTCTGCTATGGAACAAAATACATTCACATAGAATGGAACCCCTTCTCCTCCTAGTGGCTTGATATTTAACATAGCCCAATAGCTATCTAGGGGTAGGTTTTGACTTCCTCAACCCTCAATTGTGATATTTTTTTGAACCTTCTAGAATATTCTTGAAATTATATATGTGGCTATCCCCATATGCATGAGTAATAGGGGTCGGTGTGGCATCCTCTCATACCATGGTGGTCAACACTGTAGGTCAACTTGTGGGAGGTGTAACTTTTTCATATGAGCTTTGATTGACACATGATTAGCATTGTTAGAAATGTATCAGAGTGTAGAACATATTTGAGGGTGTGTGCACAAGTTTTGAACGCCAAAACCCCCAAAAAAATCATTTAATGCGTTAAAATGGATTCAAAAGGTTTCGGACCCCAATTTTCCAAACTGGGACATTCCACTAAAATGGCCCTCCGAGCTGATTCCTCCAATTTTTTCCACTATAAAAGCATTTTTATAGATGAAAAATAATATAATGATCCAATCTGGACCATAAGCTTCTAACATGTTGTATTTTCTGTAACAATTTGGCTCCTTTGATTCAATTCATATAGTGGATTATGATGGATAAGTTTGGCCTTGAACTAGAGATTCAATAGTAGCAGAGTCACAACAGAAGGAATCATCAGACCCTTTTGAATCAAAGGACTAGTTTAGGGCCTTCTTGGAGCAGTATGGCCATCTTGGGATCTCTTCTAGACTCTAAACAAACTCCCCCACCCTCCAAAATTTCAAAATTCACAGTAGAAAAGATGTATTATTCCTTGTGTGATTTTGGGCAGCGACTTCGAGATAGATATGCGAAGAACTACTAGTGTAGATGCATCTTAAATCTGGATCTATCATGCACTGTGAGGGATCAAATTTCTTAAGGTGTAATTTTTATTATTATCATTTAATACGAAGGAATTAATCTTTTAGATGTTGTCATTTGTAAGTATGTGGTATATATATGTGTATAATATGTAATGGTTTGTGTAATTGTTTTATTTTAATTGATCCATCTTTATTATTATTGTTAATTTTTAAAATTGAGTAGACATTATTTTTTTTTAATGTAACCTTTTCTAACATAACACTAACATGATAAATCTCCCCCATACTGGGCTATAGAGAACCTCGCTAGTGAAATGATAGACAAGAAAAATTAAAAGAGAGGGCCATGGTGCTGATGGAGAAACTATTGGTCCTATACAAGATCTCAGACAACGAGAAGTAGTTGGAGGGCATGCTCAAGCAACAAATATGTTCCAGTCTTGAGCACTTGATCATATATGAGGCTAGAAAATAGCTAGAAAATATCCCCCAGACCATGGGGGAGGAGCCAGTCTCACTAAGCTCGAAGAAGCACCACTTTGTTGCATGAACTCACGCCAACCCCTCTTCTGGTTATTATAAAAATGTGTACATCTTGACCTTCGATCAGTCAATTAGGTTTTCTATGTTTACTTTCTTTTATTTGGTCTATTATCAGTTTATCAATCACATGAAAATATTGGTAGTATATCATGGATTGTTGAACTCTAATTATGTCTTAGTATGAAGAATTTTTGTAAATTTTGTAATGATGGGAAGACATATAAGAAATATTTTGGCTATTCTGATAAGGACAATATGTGGAGATCTATTTCTAATATGCTTAGAAGATTTAAGCTCCAATGTTTACCTCAGACTCTCAATTATGAAAGTTTTTGTATATAAATAAACTCTTCTTGTTACCAAAAAACAGTTTTTGACAAAAAATATAGTTTTGATTACAACTGCAAATGCATTAAAGTTTTCATGTTCAAGCATCATCATGAGGAAAATATGCGATCTTTGCATATGCTTTGTTTCTCACTAATCTACCATTATTGACATGTTTTTGAGCTTCATTAACTCATTGCCAACATGTTTGAACTTGAAGATTATGCATTTTATGAAGTGTTTTATGATCTTACACCATTGACATGTTGCAAAAATTCAAAATCTTGGTGCCACTTCCTATTCAAATTATGCATTAAAATAGAGAACACCATTGCCTTCTCCTTTACATCTTGTATCTTAAATATCATTTCTTCAAATGTTAAGCCAACATAATGAATGAAGAGGTTTTAAATAAGTGAAAAACACAAGTTTGAATATCAAACAAGGGTTTTTATGAAAGTAGGAAGGAAAATCACGTTCATGTTTCATGGGATGATTTATAAAATTGCAACACCTTCTTTGCATCAAGAACACAAATATAAAAACTGTAACATAATATAAACTATAAATAACAACAATTATATAGGATAAAAACAACAAAAAAAACATAGAAAAATTGAAGGAAATGTTTGAGAACTCTACTATCAAGAGAGGTGGCAACCATGTTTTCTGCATACCCAAATGCATTACCCAAAGAAAAAGAAAAGTCCCCCTCTCCAACTACTAATATTTGATGGAAGTTGGAGTAATGCTTGATACACCTCTCCAAAAAAAAGGACATCCAAGTAGATAGTTGGACCTGTTAAGATGTTAATCATACAGAGCGAATTCCATATCTGAATATAGAAGAGATTCCCAAAGTATTTTAGAATTAGTTCTCTTCCTTTCCAAGTCAGTTATAATATAATTCCCATTGCCAAAAAAAAATAATCATTTTGAAATGTATGTAATCCATTAAAATATTAGACCTCTCAAATTGGCATTATTCCAAGGCCTCAACAATCCCCTTCCTTCCCAAGTCAGTTATAATTTATATTGTTGAGGGATATTTATAATATATATAATCCATTAAAATATTAGACCTCTCAAATTGGCATTATTCCTGGCCCTCAATAATAAAAACTGAACTGGCAATTTTTTTTTTTTATGTTGCGGGGCATCTCTAGGGGTTAAGTCAATAGGTTGGAGCTAGCAGGTAGGATGCAAACCTTGCTCATGGCTGTAGTAATCTGAGCAACAGGTTCTATGTTAAGGGAGTTGTTGGAGGGGATGCATTATTGGATCAAATAATTGTTGAAGAAAGTTTAAAGATGTTCTTTAACTTCTACTTCCAGCTATATGCTTCAACAGAGCTTACTCGCTGAAAAGTCCAGACATTTATTCTCAGGCTTAACTATGGCTATAGTAAATAAATTCGATATAAGATTTCATGTTAAAAAATGCACAAAATATATTTTATTTATTTATTCCTTACCCGTTCTAGCATCTACTATCTCCAATAGCTTTAATTCCATGCTTTAATTCATGTATGTACACTAAAAGTTTCCCTTTAGGCCATAGGTACATGAAAACCCTCAAGGTCATTTGAACTAAAACAGGGGAAAATATGACATCATTTAAATAAGAGGGAGATCTCTGGATCACGCCTAATTCAAGTCGGCTTTGTGAAATTATTCACAAAATATGCACATATTCCAATCCAAAATGGCACATATCCCTAAAATTTTTGTAGCTTTCTTGAGGCATCCCTGTCCTTTACGTCCGTGGCATCTCCCTTGGTGAAGATGATGGAGATATGCCATTATAGGTGACAGTAACCAAATAGGCAATAACAACGAAAATTTATTTGAGATTATCAAAATATTACAACATAGAGATAGGGACAAGTGGATATATGGCGTGGCTGGTGGTATTGGTTGACATGTTTTGGGTTGTTGATAGGATTCAGGAAAAAATTCTTCCTATGTACATGCCTTCAGCATAATAACATTGGACAAATAGTTTTAAAAAGGATAGTATTCGTTATTTCAAACTTTGCATGTAAATTTTCCTCTCTTTCTTCGAGGAGCAATATCTATAATGCTAGCATAGCATATAAGTTTTCCATCATGCTACCATAGCATATAGGTTGTCAAATGATCTATACACCACCCTTTGCGACATTCAATGCAATTCAAATTCGACGACTATACACCACACGACAAAGCATTCAATGTTGCATAATAGAATGAATATTAACTCCCTTTGTGTAGTGCCGAAAGAAAAGAAAAATGAATAAAATAACATTGGATAAAGAGTTTTAGATATGACAATATTCTTTAATTTAAACTTAGAAGAAAAAAGTTATATTGAAAAGAGGAAAAAATAAAATAATAAATATACTATAACTTATGATCTTATGAAAAAGAATAAAAGAAGTTGCACCTCCATCTTTTGAATGTCATTTTTTATATGATTATGGGTTATCTTTAATACATAGATGTTAATTAATATTCCATATTAATAATTAAATAGTGTGATGATGATGATGATTAACTTCTAGTGAGATCAAATTTGTTTATCATACCTTAAGAAGATAAGGAATTACTTGGAATTCTTTAGAATTTTATTTATGTGTTCCAAATTCCTATTTATTATTATCATTGTGGTCTCTATTCCTAACAATACTTTTCTGATTTCTAAGTATTGATCATTTGTTTTCCTTCCTAACTACTTTTACCTTTTGAACTTCCTTTCTTAATTTAGCTTGGTCTTTTGGAATGAGGTCTTCATTTATAAATATTCCCGACTATTTTAAGCTTCACGATTACTAAGTATGTCATATTTATGCTCATTACAACTTGCTTTGACATAGATTAACCTATCTTTGTGTTCGATTATTTTTTTGAGCCTTTTTGCTTCTATGATGTAAGTTTTTTCTATTTGTGATGTATCTTTTAGTTTTTCTTTTACTATTGTTAGAGTGTCCTCGTCCTGTTATTCTTTTATACCAAAAATTATTGGGTTGAAGGCTCTTTTGTTAGGTTCATGATCCAACTCGATTAGCTTATTTATTTCCTCTTTGATGGGTTTGATATGCAAATTTTCCAAACTAATTAGGGCCAAACTGTTACTTAGTTTTTCTTCTATATCTTTAATCATATCTCTCATGTTGAAATTTTCTTCGACCTCTCCTTCTTGGGTTGTTTTTTTTTGTTTTTCCATTTTTTATTCCATATTCAATTTTATGCAAGTGAGTCTTGAACCCTAATATTTTTTTCTCTATCCGTGTCTGAATATTCTCTTCTAAAATTTAGTATCAAACATTGTCACTAACTGTGTTTAGAGTTTAGCTTCTCTCTCTACTCTTCTTTCCTCTAATGATTCTATATGTTCATAAAGAATCTCTAGGGTGACTTTTGTAGGCCTCTACTCTCCTTTTCTCTAATGATTCTATATGTTCATAAAGACTCTCTATAGGCCTCCCCTTAATAGGTTGAGGTTTTAGAGCATGTGGTGAAGCAATCATATTGAAAAGAAAAGAAAGCAAGTGAAGGAGATTATGCACCAGAGTTAACAATGCTAGGAAACCACCATTCAAATTTTAGACCTCCTCCTCATTCCCTTCACATTCATGTCAAAGTGTCATCGTATGTATAAATTCTATAGAGTATAAACCCTTCATCGTTCAAATTCACCACAGGTATAAGCTTTCGAGAGTAGAAACCCTTCAGTGTGTATGGATGTATATATACACCCTACAAAGTAGAAACCCTTCACCGTTCAAATTCACCAAAGGTATAAGCTTTCGAGAGTAGAAACCTTCACCGTTTAAATTCACAACATGTATGAGCTTCCGAGAGTAGAAACCCTTCACTGTTCAAATTCATATTCAAATAAACCCTTTACATTCACCACAAAATATAAATCTCATTTGAAATTCATCATAGGTATAAAACTCACTTCAATTTTATGATTCAATTCACAACATAGTAGAAACCCTTCATCATCCAAATTCACGTTCAATTCACCTCAGAGTATAAATATCCTTTCAAATTCACCATAGGTATTAACATCCATTCAGATATATCCTAGGGTAGAAACCCTTCACTGTTCAAATTCACTGTCCAATATACTTTATTTAAAAATGAATTAAAAAATAAAAATAATCACCTAATAATTATCAAATTTGAATGCTATAATATATTTTTATCGTCAATTTCTTTCATTTTTAAATTCCATGAAATTTAAAATTTATACTTCTACTTTTAAAGATAAAAATTTGACCAATTAGTTATATGAGGAGAAACATTAAGCACCATAAAATGAGTCAATGTTTGAATCACTATCATTTCATCCTAATATTTAGATGGTGAATAATATGTATCGAACGGACATGATGCATCAAGCAATAACTAATTATTACCGCACTGCATGGTGCTTAATGTTTCTCGTAAGATGATACCCCATTAAATATAAGTGTCCTGAAGATGTCTTCTAGGTCATGACACCCCTCCCAAGATACTCTTGAAACCTGTCGCCCAAAACAACTTCCCCCCTGTCGTTTTTCCAAAATTTGCATGGCAGTTGTGTCGTTTGTGTGTTCTCTCCATCAACTGTATTGAGTGGACAACCATCCAAGTAGTGCCATGTCGATACTCTCCAACAATGTTTACATACATGCAAACTCAAATTAATAGATTGAGGAAAAAGATTTCAAGAGAAGAATGTTTATGAAATTCATGCAGTTGGACATTACCAAAGACAATGTTTTGTCCCACTCTAACCTGCACAACGCCTTTGAGATCCTTAGATTCCTCACCTTTAGAATCATATTGGGATGGTTATTGATACTTGAACTCCAACATTTCATGAGCAATTCTCATATAACTAAATTCCATGATAGTATAGACCATGTAGCTACCTCTTCTTCAAGCAAACCTCTGCTCTAGATGAGGATCATTAGAATCTATCACATCCATCACGAGAGGGTTGAATTCTAGTTTTCATTCAAATTATAGAGCCACTTAAACATATCCATTGCTTGATGAACTTAAAACACAGAAAAAAAAAAAACCATTTTGAAAATCTATTTGTTGTTTTCTAAAAATGTAGTTGGTACTTTTGAATAACAATGCTTTAGGAAGAGATTAAAACATAAATCAGGCCCAAGAATCCTATGGCCACCCATGGGTAGTGTCGCATTATGATCATGGTGATCTCATATTCATGATTTCTAAGTGCAAAGTCTCATCCATTATATAATATGTCGAATAGCTCAACAATTTCCCAACTTATGCGAAGGACCAATTTTATATTGGTGAAATCCAAAACCAATTGTTCTAAATTTGTTAGATCATGGAAAAATTGCATGGTAGGATAATACAATGAATATTTTGGATTCTCAATGACACTCTTATGAATTTTCTAAGAATGATAATATATTGAATTTTTTATTTCGATACAAATGCTTTTAAGTAGATAGGCTTTTTCCGGTGGAAATGGAAATATTCAATTAACGACGTTATGTGAAAAACTCCACTATCCATGAGAAAAGTATATCGAATTCGTTCCAGCATATCGGGGAAAATTTGGAAAT
The DNA here is from genome assembly GCA_000966675.3 of Picea glauca. Lineage (NCBI taxonomy): Eukaryota > Viridiplantae > Streptophyta > Pinopsida > Pinales > Pinaceae > Picea > Picea glauca. Next base: position 665,306 of record JZKD02S0943341.1, on the reverse strand, counting down.
GTGTACATTGAGTCTCACTACTCGTTTATCCTACTAACGGATTCTTGTCATTTCTGAAACTAAATGAGAAAACAGACACTGGTTAGAATCATCGTTATCCCATTATGAAGTAGAATGAGATAATCTTCCATGATAATTGGGCCCAAGTCATGTGCAATATGAGTGAATACTAAAAAGCATAATTATTTTTAACTAAAATTGTTCAATCACAGTTTCTCTAAGTAAGTTTACATTTTTTTTTGTTCGAGAAACTATTTATTTTTAATGAAACACCACTCAAGAAGACGTTATCAAAATGATTTTTTGGTTCAAAGTAGGTTCTACATATTTAACATTAAGCATCATGATATGAACTAATCATTATCTCATTAATCTATTGCATGATGCTTAATGTTAATCATCTTTTATATAAAAAAATTAAATACTGAAAAATGCACTTAAAACATTGTTTCGTTATTTCATGCATACATAATTAACTTAAAACATTGTTTTTCTATTTCATGCATACATAATTAACACTTTTAGTCTTGAGTCGGATTTCAACTTAGCTATACATAAGAATTATAAAAACCATAGGTCTAGTGCCTAACATTATATTATATTAACAACAACCACGTTTAAGTAAAAGTGGTTGAGATACGATGAACCTCTCCAAACACTTAACATTATAAATTTGAATACATATATTTTTAAAAATATTATTAATGAAACACCACTCAACATGAAGCTATCAAAATGATTTTTGTTCAAAGTAGGTTCTACACTGTCAACATTAAGCATCATGATATGAAGCAATCATGAGATTATTACATTTTCATCATGTTGGATAGTGAATAGTGTATGTCCAATCAAAAGACATTGAACTTGTTGTTCCAGAGCCTGTACTTAAGGCTAGAAAGTACAGGGTCTAGGCATCTGAAAGTGGTGTGAAACATAAAAAGGGGGAGGATCAACCTTTGGGAAAGGAAGCTAAGGCTGATTTCTAAGTTTCCTTTGTCTCACTTCCAAAAGTTCCTAGATGCTTATATCCCATTCAATGGCGGCCCATGAACGTTCTAGTTTTACTCGGGTGGTGGTTGTTTTAAGTATGGTGTCGAAAAGGTTCAAAGCGATGATGGTTTGATCCGACAAGTCGAGTTCAATATTGGGTTGTCTGGCGACGAGGACAGTCATAGAGGAACAGGGAAAGTTAAAGGAAAGTTCGAGGTTTAGGATGCTACCTCAAATTTTGGATCGTAAAAAGAGTACTCTCGAATCCGAAATCACAGATAGAATGCAAACCAAAGGCCTTTTCTCGTAACTGAGTTAATTTTTAATAAATCATGTGAGAAATGTGAGAAAACATTAACTTGTCTATAATGTGAGGCTCCTATCAAGGGAGAATCTCACCCTGTAAACAAAAGAAGAAGAAGACAAGAAGAAATCTGACAAAGCATAAAATATAAAGATCTAAAAAAAAAGTTCACAGGTCTTGTACCTGCTGATAACTGATACAGAGGAAAAACTGCAAACGATTAAACGTCTAAAAGTTGATCACCACAGTAGAGGTTATACTAAATTGCAGTGAAGCATTCATTAGACATATATATGCGAAATGAAATTGAATATAAGATAACAGAGGAAACAAACTCGTAACTCAGTCTTGACAGAATTAGGAATCTTCAGATTTCTTTGTATTAATTTTCAAACGAAAAAGTATCTATTACAATCGGCCAAAAAATGTCTAGCCCCATTTCCTTCTTCAAAATGCCTATATATACAAACTTATGAACATTTGAATTTCAATCGTTCCCGAAATTTTCAGTTACAAAATCAGAAGTTCAAGCGTTTCGCTTCTTTTCCTTTGTCATCTTTCATGCGGGTGGAACACCTTCTTTTCTTTACTCTTTGGGTTCTAAAAATAGAACAGGCAGACACTTCTCATTATTTGGTACCAGGAACCTGTCCTTTCTCCTACTTGGTGCAAGTGACGCACCTCTCCACCAACTGGGTTATCAACCTGGAAGTCTCTGCTTGGTGGTTTGCCTCGAAAGTGTAACAATCCTTTGCTAACTGTGGCAACCTTTCTCTCACTTGTCGGTCTTCGAGGATGATAGAACATAACTATATACTTGGCTTTATTAACCATTTATCCACTTGGACTATGTCAGTCTGGCTAATCTGTGATATTTCAGCCCTCTCTTTTTCCTCATTCTCCTTGATATTTAGTAGGTGCTTGGCTATATCGATCTAGCCCAATGTCCCAACACTACTTTCATTATCGAGACTCAACAAACTTTCATCTATCAAGATGAAGGTTTCTTCACAAGAGTTTCTTACCTCTTTATCACGTTCTATTCTCTCTGATATGTTTCGCTCCCACGCCTTCAGCAAGATGTTACCTCTGGTCTTCTCTGGGGTGGAGAACTTGGAACTATTGCCCATTTCCTTTTTCGTCGTGGCTATGAAAGCCTCTTGGAAAGCGACCCGAGCTGCCCCAGCTTCTCTTTCTCTCAAAGAGATGTTTTCCAGCACTTGATCAATGATCTGGTAGTGGTTTTGAATGGTTTCTACTTTAGCAAGTAAATCTTGTTGAGTTGCTGACACACTTTTTTGGATTTCGATAGCTTGGGATTGGAATATCCCGATATCTATCACCTGGCTCTCGGCAAAATTTAACTTTTCCTGTAACTACCCTATCAATTCTTCTTGTTGGCTTATCTGTGACTGACTGGTTTGGGTTGATAGTTGTGTTTGTTCAAGATCTGATTTGAGCCACTCAATTTATTTTTGATCGGCTGCTCTGACTAGCTCTAGACCTGTGTTCACCTAATCTATGACAGTAGCTTCTGTTGTAGCTAGCTTAGCCTCCAAAGTTCTGATCAAGCAGTTCTTCCACTGTAATTGTTCTTTTAGGGATCCGACAGAGTATCAGTTGGCTGTAACAAAAGTCCCCAACGTCCCTGCTATCTGAGTTGCGAATTCCTCCTTTTTCAGGGCTTTTCCATCGGCTAGGATTTTGAATTTTTTGGCTACCGTGCCCGCTTCTCGGTAAAGCTCTTGCTTCAGAATGACCTTTCTCTTCTTATCGAAAAAAAATTTGTTCGGAGGCAACTCTTCTATAGTAATAGGAATTATTTCTTCGGCGAAAATCCATCCCTCACTAGGGATCCCCTTCGTGGACTATAGGGGAGTGACATAAATGATGGGACTGTCTATTTCCTTGGATGATTTCCCCAGGGTAACAACCAAGGATGTATTTCTTTAAGAGTTGGGGATCTCAGCTTCCTGTTTCAGGTCCCCAGTTTGCTTTTTATTTTCCTGATTTTCCCCTTGGTCAGGTCTTGAATCTTTGGATCCCTTGGCTTTTGTTTGTTGTACATCTGCAGTTAGTTGGTTCTTACCTTGTAATACTGGGGGAAGGCAGCTTCGTCGGTGTTCTTGAAATTTGAAGAAATTGGCCATCCCTTTGAGCGACAGGGATTGAATCCAACTTAGGACCTCGGCATAAGATCTCGCCCCTCGAAAGATATCGTCATGAGGCAAATTCTCATGTTCATATCCTTTTAGGCCACAACTCACCATGTGATTATGCATGACTTTGTGAGGGTCATGTTTCTTAAACTCAATGTGGACCAATTTAATATCCTCTAAGGTCATTGCCTCGGATTTTGTGTGTCTGAAATATAATAAAGAATAGGTATTCAAATGAATGGGGAAGGGCACCATACCTTCTTCGAAAAACCTTTAAGCTCTTTACTTATGCCACCGATCACGGTTTTCCTAGCGATTTCGCGACATACTAGCCTATACGACATAAATAGTGGTAGAGCATACGGGGGCACAAAGGTGTCGAAAACCTTGATGTATGAAAATTTTGCTTCTACATACCAGTCAACCATACTACTCAAGTTGGTGGTGATGCTATCTGAAACCCTGGGAGGTGGGTTACCAAAGATGGAGACATGCATCAGTACCATTACCCAATTGAAAATCTCGTATATGAATTATGTGGCCTTATCCTCCCAAAGTTTTGATTGATAGACATGGATAGGCTCAACATTAGATGGAGTCCAGTTCCAACTCATTAGAGGGAAAGACGTCATGAAACAAACATTGTCCATGATGTAGGCGGACATGAAAAATGAGGCAGCTTTCCCATTCGTCTTCTGCGCTCGATATTTAGTAATCCGACTGGTTAGAATATCTAACAACAGTTTGGCCCAGTCGAAGGAAAAACCTTCAGCAACTGTGTGAATCAGAGGCACCCACGGGAGGTAAAAGTGTGTGGTGTCCTCCCTCCCGTACAACCTACAGGTCATCATTGCTATATACCTGAATTGTGGTTCTAAGGAAGAGATTGAATAAACTTCGTTACTATCCGCCCTGAATTTTGTGGGGTGCCAGACCCAATCTTTGATCAGATCAGACAAGTTTCTGCCATATTGCTGGAATTCCTTCTGCTTGAAATCTTCTAGAAACTCGGCATTGTACGCGAAGTTTGGCGTGTGTGACAGTTGATACATTGCCTGCAAATGTTCAGGTCGAAAAGTCCCAATCATCACCTGCTGCTCGTTGATAATAGTCATGATCGGGATATTCACATGGTATAGCGCCCATCTGATCATATCATAGTAGGGAAGGAGTTGTGGCCTTGCCGCTATTTTGTGCATCTCCGGTTGAACAACGATTTTGTATTTGGTGGCCAAATTTTCCTTCTCGCTATCATTGTAATCATCTAAACAATCCACCAATTTGGACTGAAGAATGTCGAAGACGTATGACCAGGTTTTGATGGTATCAATACCTCGGGGTGAAGTATCAGAAACAGTATCTGAGCCTTGCCCTGAAATCTTAGCAACAAGGATGATTTTAAGGATGGAAATTTATTTTAAAATATAGAAACCTTCGCGAATATTACTAATCCTTCATATGCCAACTATAAATGTTTGGTGATATTTTTGTAAAAATATTCAAATTTCTAAGGATTTTATATAGTTTTTATAAAATTTTGGCGATTTTTAAGGTATAATAATTTTATCCTATAGAATTTGGGCGAATCATTTTTAAAATAGCGAATCTCGTTTTTGGAAAAACCATGGAAAATTAGCCCATGAGAAAAATTTATCCCCTAAAATCATCTATGCTTAGCAATCGCCTTGGACGCTTTTCATGGAGCCATGATAGAGGACTTTGTACTTAGCTCTCCTGTAGTAAAGATGTAGATACAGTCAAAAGTTAGCTTGATGAAAAAGCTTCTTTGCGCAAAATAGAAATGAAATTTGAAATAATGAAAGAAAGAACTCCTTTAACTTAGCCATTTAAAACCCTAGTTTCCTTGTGAACAGAACGGTCAATTCATTTTAATGAAAGATTTAGCAATAAATGCAATATCCTTATCTGTCACTTTGTCGTATCTCAAATAAATGCCATAACTTTTTGACGAGACGCAACATAAATTAGCGCAAAGACATTTAAAATTACTCCGTAGACAGTGCATATTAAATTTGTATTAATGCATTTATTGATCCATCTTAGCTCCTTTTAATTAGGTTTTGTTTTAGTCTTTAATCTCCTTTTTCGGCATTCGCTGTATCAAGAGAAAACACCCCTTCCCTTTGAGCCCCCAAAACTCGAAATCGTGATGATGCGATTTAGTTTAAAAAACGTAATCTGCATTAAGTGCTTAAAGAATACCGCGACTTCGCAACTCGGGGCTACGAAGGTATAGTTCTTTGGAAGAGCGATTGCCAATTCGCGAAACCCCGACAGTGTTTGACTATGGTTTAAAGTGACTTACCACCGACACTAACCCAGGTGACTTTTGAAGCCGTCTCGCGATTTCGCATATCGAAGTTTGGAAAGCTTGCAACTTGTAACTCCTGAAGTGTGAAAGCATGAGGTAAAGAAAAGTGATAGACTTGCTTAATGGTTAGGCGATGATGATTTAGGACTATAATGGCTATCGCCACTTCGCATGTCGGGGAAATTTTTTTATTGCAAGAATTATATTTCAACCATTTGTAAAAGGAGGCTCCAACATAGGCTCCAACTAGGGATCCTGTTTTCCTATGAGACGAGAAGAACAGTAGAGCACATGCCTGTATTGGGTAAATGGAGTCAAATCCTTCTTTCTGAGGAACTTGCTTAGGAAGGGGATACAGAGGGGAAAAAAAATCGTCTTTACTTCTAAAAAGATTTTCAAAACTCCCATGCATTGTAAACTCAGTTGCAGCCCCATTCATGACCTTCTCCTTCTCGCTACTGAATTTAGGTCTGCTTTAATATGATCAAAACAATCCTAGGAAATCCAATAGATCTTGCGACTTTTGGCTTGCATCAAACGAAGTAAATTTCATGCTTTTAATCGGGGAGCCCTGTCTGAACTTGGGATGCAGATACGGTTTCAAAAAGGCTGGTAACCAGAGTAGAGTGAAATTTACGTATGATAGCCTTACAGATACCTAAGATATTGCTTCACTGCCAGTGAGCCTATTCAGTACCCTGGTGAAGTTATCTGTCCCTTTTTACTGAATTTCATTTCACCACTTCGAATCATAATTATGCATTTAAATGCTTAGACGAGGGCAATCATTTATGAATTTCCTTTCATCTTCTTCTTGGACTAGATGAGGGAAATCAAATATGAATTTCCTTTCACCATATGTCTTATATTTTACTTTTTGAGCATGAAGTGGGGGCAATCAGTTGTACCAAGTATACCAGGGATGATACTTGTGTAAAATTTGCAGTGGAGGTCTGTCAACTTGCTTTGATTACCCCGGACCAAACTTCTCTTAACTTTCAAAGCACCTTAGCCCGCAGGGAAAATGGGAAAGATTACTTCTAGGGGCCTTCCTTCGAGCAAGCCTCAATCCTTAGAAAACTGTTAAGAAACCTAGGAGAGTCAGGATCATCCTACGCATAACTTTGTTTAGTCGAAGAGTGAGGAGTTATGAGGACTGGCTTACCTTTTAAGATTTGTTTTCCATCTTCCAAAGATAAAACATAATCTCTTCTCCCTTTGTGGGAAACCCGGAAATATGCTTGGTTTTTTAGGAAGGCAAAACCGAGGGTAGAAAGGGGCGACGAAGAAAGACCTGGAAATCGAAAAAAAGGGGTCATGGATTAAACCCAACTCTTGGAACCCTTTCTCAGAGACGCTTTACTCTCTCTGCTTATTTTAATTACCTCTTGTCTTTATCTAAGTGAAACTCTTAGGACACAGAGTAAGAACTCGTTCTTTTAATGACCTATTGCACTTACGAGACCATTACAACACTTTAGAGACCTTCATTTGAAAAATAGACTTCTCTAGAATTCACACCTTTGCCTTAACATTTTCGTTCTCTTTTGAAATAATGGAAAATCTTTTCTATCACTTGTTTTCAGCGAATTTATCTTCCGATATATGACCATCTGTTTGCTCCTTTCTCTTGTTTGGGATGCAAGCCGAGATCCTGTAAGGTAACAACACGAAGAGTATCAGGGCTTTAAAAGAATTGAATGCACTGAAAATTTCTTATCCCTACTTTTTAGAAAAACATTGACCTATTTTATTTTTGATGAAAGCAGACTTACCAAAGAAAATTATGAAATAAAAAAGAAAACACAAACTGGTATATACAATGGGAATTTTGGAAACCAATTATTGCATATAGTGTTTTAAATAACGCCCATTGACAGGGGCATTGAGGATTTTACCGTCCAAATTCTCTAACAGAAACAATTTTTTTCCTTCAGGAGCTGTAACCTTGAATGGTCCGTACCAGATGTGATCGAATTTACCATGTTTTGTCGAGTCTTCCTTCCTAGCATCCCATTTTAAAACCAAATCTCCGGGGATAAATTCTGTATCTTTGGCCTTATGATCGAATAACGCTTTCATGTTTTCCTGGTATTTCTGTAACCTTTCATCCACTTCGGCCCTGTGCTGTTGGACTTCAATCAATTGGTTTATTCTTCTTGTGACATGATTTGGTTCTTCTTTATCATCTTTCCAAATTTTCATTGCGGGAAGTGCTAGATTTATAGGTAATACTACGTCGGTGATCCGTAGGATCTTTTAAATGACTATGGTTGAGTTTTAATTTTGCATGTATTAATTAACCATTTGAGAAACTTAGCGAAAGAATGAGGAAATAAGAGGAATTATAACAGCCATATACACATATGAATATCTGAAATGAAAATATAGACAACAAACCATAACACGTAGATTGATAACGGAGTTCGACACAACTTTTGCCTACGTCTTCGGGCCTTTTCTCTGTGGGGGAGGCTTCTTTATTTCTGTTAAAAAGCTCAAAAGTACATCACTGCAATGCCAAATGACTACAAGAATGATATGGCTTGTTTGTCTAGATCTCTAGAATCCTGCAAAGAAAATGGCACGCAAAACAGACGTCCGGAGCTCCCAAAAATGGTCCGACAGCGTCTCCTCCTCAAAAGCTTCTCTGCATCAAACTGAATTTGGCTTGGCTTTTCTTCAACATAACTCTGCTCTGACTGACTGCTCATGGCCTCAAACAGCCCTGGTTTATATAGCCTTGAAGTTGGTTTCTCAACGCCAACTTCCTCCAAGAATTTGGCCTCCAAAAATGCCCAATATCCCCCAAAATTGGAGAGAATCTGCTAATAATAGGCATAATTATAACAAAAAAACCAAATACAATAGGCAAAAACCCACTTCATAATAAAAATCGGGTGCTAGCCCCTTATCCATAGGACGCGCCCTTGATTCGTGGTCGCATGGGGCCATGTGGCTGAGCGCCAGCCCAAAGGGTTGCGCGCTGGCCCCCCTTCTTCGACGCTAACCCCCAGTTTTATGGCGTGTACATAGGCCAGTGGCTCCACAGACTTAACCTCCCGCACATTTTATGTGGAACGGTCCTGGGTCATATGGGACCGCCCGAGGACCGGCGGCTAGACTCCTAACCATACAACTCTCGCGCAAATATTTGGTATCGGTTACATGGCATGTGCATTGAACCGAGGGATGGGGCTAAGCCCCACCCCTCCCCCCCCCCGCGCAAAACTTAAACAAAATTTAAATATCAATTTTTCCATTTGATTAACAAGTTCCACCAGTCGCCTGGGTGGCTAGCCCGTTCTGCCAGTCCATTCATCCACCGGAGGTCGCGGGTTCGACCCCCGTCCACGTCAAAACCAAATTTTACGTTGAAACCAATAACCAATCACACGGTGCCACGTGGCAGCCCATGACTGGGCCACGTGGAACCTTAACAACCAACTAGTGAATGCACATGTCAGCCACTGATTGGCCCATGTGCATGCCACGTCAACCCTGTTGTACTGCCACCTGTCATCCTTGTCACCTGCCGTGTCAGCCTGCCACGTCACTTGGTGATGTCACCCATGCCACGTGTCACCCTTTCAGTGGTGACATGTGTCACCTTCGGATACGTCTAACCGTACGCCAAATCGACCAAATATGCATGCCACATGTCACTTCCTGTAGCCGCCACATGTTGTTGTATGGACCTGCCACATGTCGTTGTACGGTCCTGCCACATGTCACTATAGGACTTGCCACATGGACTGTACGGACTATACAGTCATCCCCTTTTTTTGCCTGTTTGACTTTTCGGACAGAACACGATATCTTCTCCATACGGAGCCCGTTTGACAAAGTAAATATACCACCGGAATTAGGAAGATGAGACAGACGCAATGGCATAGGTTTTGTCACATTCTGAGCACTTTCATTTTTGAGCATTTTTCAAGCCCTATCAGGCTTCTGGATCTGATTTCAGATCACACCTCTCCACAAAAAGACCTTTTGGTCCCCAAAAGGTTACTGACCAGTCAACAAGCTTGAGATAGGACACCTGGCTTGCTCTCTGTCTCTGAACTCTGTCCTGTGCACCTGTCTCATCAAGATCAACTGTAACACAATCATGACAACTAACAATACATTATTAGCCATTTGAATCCTATTACATCTTACTGAAGCCACTATCATCCATGTAGAAAACATTGCTAATGGTAGCATCAAAAAAACGACTGCAAATGAACTGAGATACTTGAAATATTTGCACGACATGAGCTTATCTTGAAGCAACTTATGATTGATTTTCCACTCAACAACCATATCTTGTTCTTGCTTAAGATCAATTACTTCCTTTGAAACAATTAGTGGTTTGTTGCTTACTTGCATTGCCTTCGTTAATTGTTCCATTGTTTGAAGTGTTTTTCTTTCTTTAACACGATGAGCATGAACCACAAAATCATGACCTTCTTTAGTGAATTGATATTGGTTCTTTGTTCTGTAGAAGATTGCCTTACAATCATACAAGTACGGACTACCTAAGACCATTCCACATTCTTTTAATGACACAACATCACAAGTTACTTCATCCACATACTTAGATGAAATTGAAAATTTGATTGTGCACTGCTTT
>JZKD02S0943341.1:638291-654853 GCA_000966675.3 Picea glauca | reverse complement strand
GTCCTCTTCCTCTTCACTTTTTCCTTTTGAAGAATTACCCAAAACTGGTCGCTTCCGTTCTAAATAATCTTCGTACAAAACTGTCACCATCTCCGACATAGCATGGAATGTTTTCTAGAAATCTTTCTCATCTTGAGAAATCCCTTCTTCCGATGCCGTCTTCTCTCTTTGAGAAGCTCTCTTTCTCAATCCAATTAATGGATTCTCTGCAACAATATCGCCTTCACCATGCTGTAGCTTTTTCCCGGTTAACATGCAACTCAAATCCAAACGTCAACTAGCTCTGATACACTTGATCCGTAGGATATTTTAAATGACTATGGTTGAGTTTTAATTTTGCATGTATTAATTAACCATTTGAGGAACTTAGCGAAAGAATGAGGAAAGAAAAGGAATTATAAAAGCCATATACACATATGTAGATCTGAAATGAAAATATAGACAGCAAACCATAACACATAGATTGATAACGGAGTTCGACACAACTTTTGCCTACGTCTTCGGGCCTTTTCTCTATGGGGGAAGCTTCTTTATTTCTATTCAAATGCTCAAAAGTACATTGTTGCAATTCCAAATGGATACAAGACTGATCTGGTCTTGTTCGTCCAGATCTCTAGAACCCTGCAAAGAAAATGGCACGCAAAACGGATGTCCGGAGCTCCCAGAAATGGTCCAATAGTGTCTCCTCCTCAAAAGATTCTCTGCATCAAACTGACTTTGGCTTGGCTTTTCTTCAACATAACTCTGCTCTGACTGACTTCTCATGGCCTCAAACAGGCCTGGTTTATATAGCCTTGAAGTTTGTTTCTCAGCTCCAACTTCCTCCGGGAATTTGGCCTCCAAAAATGGAGAGAATCTGCTAATAATAGGCATAATTATAACAAAAAAACCAAATACAATAGGCAAAAACCCACTTCATAATAAAAATTGGGTGCTATCCCCTTATCCATAGCACACGCCCTTGATTTGCGGTCACATGGGGCCATGTGGCCGAGTGCCAGCCCAAAGGGCTGCGCGCTGGCCCCCCTTCTTCGGTGCTAACCCCCGGTTTTATGGCGTGTACATAGGCCCATGGCTCAACAGAGTTAACCTCCCGCGCGTTTTATGTGGAACGGTCTCGGGTCATATGGGACCGCCTGAGGACCGGGGGCTGGACCCCTAACCATACAACTCCCACGCAAATATTTGGTATCGGTTACATGGCATGTGCATTGAACTGAGGGCTGGGGCTAATCTCCGGTCCTTCCCCCCCCGCGCAAAACTTTAACCAAATTCCAATATCAATTTTTCCGTTTGATTAACAAGTTCCACCAGCCGCCCAGGTGGCTAGCCCATTCTGCCAGTCCATTCGTCCACCAGAGGTCGCGGGTTCGACCCCCTGCCACGCCAAAACCAAATTTTACGTTGAAACCAATAACCAATCACACGGTGCCACGTGGCACCTTAACAACCAACTGGTGAATGCCACGCGTCAACCACTGATTGGCCCACGTGCATGCCATGTCAACCCTACCGTACTGCCACCTGTCAACCTTGTCACCTACCGCGTCAGCCTGCCACGTCACCTGGTGACATCACCCATGCCACGTGTCACCCTTTTAGAGGTGACATGTGTCACCTTCGGATACGTCCAACCGTACGCCAAATCGACCAAATCTTCATGCCATGTGTCACTCCCCGGATCTGCCATGTGTCACTGTATGGACCTGCCATGTGTTGCTGTATGGACCTGCCACGTGGACTGTACGGACTGTACAGTCATCCCCTTTTTTTGCCTGTTTGACTTTTCGGACAGAACGTGATATCTTCTCCATACGGAACCCGTTTGACAAAGTAAATATACCACCAGAATTAGGAAGACGAGATAGACGCAATGGCATAGGTTTTGTCACATTCCGAGCACTTTCATTTTTGAGCATTTTTCAAGCCCTATCAGGCTTCTAGATCTGATTTCGGATCAGTCGGTCCCGTACACCATTTGGAAAGGAGAAGTGCCGATAGAATTTTCTGTGCCTATCCGATTTGCCCACAAAGCGTATTTCAAATGCACATGCCAAGATTTTTTGTTTTTTCTCAACACTTTCTTAATTATATTGATTAGGCTCTTGTTTGAAGACTTGGCCAACCCATTTCCCTAGGGGTAATATGTAGTGGAATGACCAAGCACGATATTGTACTTTTGGAGAAAAATGACCATAGCCATATATTTAAAGGCCTAGGCATTATCTGTGACTATCTTTCAAGGGCAGCCAAATCTAGACAAAATGTTCTCTTCTAAGAAATCTATTACCACCGAATCCATATCCCTTCTAGTCGGAATAGCCTCCACCTATTTAGTGAAGTAATTTGTAGCATTCAGGATCCATTTATGTTGAGCGCTAGAATGAGGATTAATTTTTCCTATAAAATCTAACCCCCATTGCTGAAAAGGGGCTTCTGTTTTGACTGGAACCAACGACATCGCTGGGAGTTTATGCTTGCCTGCGAACAATTGGAAAGGGTTGTAGGCTCAGACCTTGGTGTTGACGTCTGAGAAAAGTTTGGTCCAATAATATCCTGCCCTCAGGATCTTATAATCCATTTCCCTCCAGGCGTGATGTCCTCCACACACTCCTTCGTGAAATTGGCTTATGACCTTCTCTGTTTTTGATTCAACCAAACAAACCAACAGGAAGTCAAGTGGGTCCTTCTAATACAATTGGCTTTCGGATATACAATACTTGACTGCATGCAACTTCAACGTTCTAGCTTTAGATGGGGGTAAGTCACTTGGGCACTTCAAGGTCAATAGATAGGACACTATGTCTTTGTACCAATCTGATGAAGCAATCTTCTCTTTGATTCTGATTTTAGTTATTTGTTCATCGAGCTCATTCATGTCCACACACTCTTCACCTCCCTATAGGCCATTTATTCCGAGAGCTCTGCAATTTGATTCAGCTAAGAGTTTAGCCAAACCTTGTCCCTTTACTAGTCTCGTTGGTTTTATCTCCAGGTCGAATTCTTGAATTTTGGCAAGCCACCATCCTCTTTTTCCATCACTGTCGGACTGAACCAAAATGTCTTTTATGGAGCTGGTGGGTACGTACGCAATTACCTTAGAATGCAACACTTAGGTTATGAAAGCCTTTAACGCCTTCACCATAGCATATGTTTGTTTTTCCATTATATCATATCTGAGTTCAACGTCTCTAAGACTTTTTCTAAAAAGGCTATCAGTTGCTCGAAAACTTCTTCATTTTTCTGGAGGAGTATTGCGACAAGTGTGTGTTCGGAGGTGAACGAGAAGATAAGAAAATCCTTTAGATAATCAGGGCTTGCCAATACGGGTGCCTCGCTTATAACCTTCTTGATGCATGCAAACTATGCTTTGGATTCTGTTGTCCATTTCACTTCATTGTTTTTCTTTAGCATATCTGTGATCAACTTCACGATTTCAACAAAGTTTGGGATAAATCTCCTCAAAAAAATTATTTTTCCTAAGAATGACTGAATATATTTTACATTCCTAGAGATATTTATTGTGTCTATAGCTTCAACTCTTTTAGGATCAATTTTAATTCCATCTCGAGACACAATATGGCCTAAGAGTTTACCTTCTTGCATAGCAAAGTGAGACTTTTTGGGGTTTAACCTGCGGCATTTCTCAAATGTCTGCTTGAGATGTATCAGATGATCTTCATCAAATTAAGAAAAAACGGTTAGATCATCAAGATAGATAACCACAAATTTGTTCCTTTCGCCAATGAAAGCGATATCCATAGCACGTTGGAAAGTAGCACTTGCATTCATTAAACCAAAAGGCATCTTGTCATACATAAATATACCCCAAGGGGTGGTGAAGGTTGTTTTTTCTTTATCGTGTTCGTTGACGGAAATTTGATTATACCTGGAAAACCCGTCAATCATCGACATCCTATTTGCCCCAACTACTTTTTCTAAAATGTGATCCATTTTGGTTAGAGGATAATTTTCTTTGAGGGAGGACTTATTTAGATTTCTAAAATCAACACACTGTCTAATTCCCCTTCTTTTCTTTCTAACCAAGACCAGGTTTGCTACCCAATCGGAGTATCTCAGTGGTACGATTATTTTTGCATCCAAGAGCTTTTTGACTTCCCTTTCGACCATGGGCAATAAAATAGGATTGATTTGTTTGAGTTTTTTTCTAAAGGGTTTGACACCAGGCTTCAGGGGTACTTATGTTCAATCACAGTGGTGTCATAGGTTCTCAGCTCTTCATATGACCAAGTGAAAACGTCTTTGTACCACCCGAGTAAGTCTTTATACTTTCTTTTTACCTCGGGAGTAAGGTACTTTGATATTTTTACTATCCTAGACTCCTCTTTGGTCCCTATGTTGCAGTCTTCAACCTCTTCTGGTTGGGGTTGCAAAGTAGATTTTAAGGGTATATCATTTTGGTTGAAAAGTCTCTCCAAAGGGATTAGTCCCTTTGGAATCTGATTTTTCTTTAAAACCAACATGCAATGATTAGCAATTTTCTCTCGGAACTCTTGAGGCTCCTCTCCCTCTTGCGTGATTGAGGCATGATCGTTTTGGTTCTCCTGGTCCATGTGGGTTTCGGAGAAATCACTCACCATTTCCAAGAACTTTCTGATCTGTTTAACATCCTCGAAGACCTACCAGTGTTATATGTTATTTGGTATGGATGGTTTGTGCCTTACCTCTATGTGGTATTTTAATTTGAAAGCGGTAGGGGGTACGAAAGTTGAAGCTTCTTTGGCTAACGAATCGGTTTGCAGGTTTTTGGTGCGTGGGATGAAATGACCATTTACCGATGAAAATAAATTTTCCATTAAATCCTAGGTGCAATTCCTGTAAGATCTCAATCTTGGGTGTTTGGCTAGTATTGTCGGTTTATCTGCTTCACTATCAACTCTGCATATCTGTATACTTCCAGGTTCTCTATTTTCAACTTCCTGGCAGCTTCTAATCCTAAGACTAAGGCCTCATACTCGCATACATTATTGGTACAATCTATATCCCACTGAAGCCTGTAATAGAAAGGAATAACAAATTCATTTTCAGGTGCTACAAACAGTACTCCTGCACCTGCTCCTTCATATGACATGGCACAGTCAAAAACATTTTTCATATTCTAGTGCTATACAAATTTTTGTCTATCTTTCTTGATTCATTTTCATCTATGTAATTCTCTTCTGTACAACTATTTACACCATCATCGAAAGACAAAATACAATTTCCTAGATCTTGATCGACAACATAAATAGGAAAATTGTTAGGATTCTGCAGGTTGCTCACTGTGTATGCTAGCCTCGTTTCCCTGTAGAGCCAAGTAAATTGTCCACCAAACATAGGAATCGTGGCGTAGGTCATGTCTAGTTGAAGAGACCCCCCAAGTTTGGCTCCCCACGACCTAGATAGCAGTAAACCATACTTCGGAGGTATATCGACGATAACTACATCCATCAGGATGCTTTTCACTGGGACCTGTGCAAGGGTGACTACTAAATCTTTTATCATAACCATGCACTTAACTCTTATTGAATCAAAAGAGTAGAGATCTCCATAAGGCCTGGTGATCTCGAGGCGTAGTATTTCCATAATAGACTTGGGCATCACATTATGCGAGGCCGCAGAGTCTAGCATGCAGTTATGCACTAGTCGATCATGCACATTCGGGGTAATATAGAAGGGGACGACGTTGTCTCTAGCACCCTCGAAATGTGGAACAAAAGTGATATCAGGCTTATCATCTTCCAAGTTGATCACGTCAGAGTGACTTTCTAGATCTAAAAAACCTATCATTTTGGTTATCTGCTTTCGATACACAAGATTTTTCACTAACTCAACCAGGGGGATTGGTATTTTGATCTTATTTATCTCATTTTCAAGGCTGAAACCTCCACTACCTTTGTTCGTTTCTCCGGTTGAAACCTCGGACTCCTTTTCTAACTTATTTGTTTGCGCTGATTTATTTCCCGTGAGTTTATCAACCGGTATATGTGTTTCAACTATCTTAGTTTCTTTCGCTTGGGTCTCAGCCTCCTTTACTTTGGGATTCAACGAATCTACCTCTTTTACTTTGCTATTAAGTATCTCGGTCTCTTTTGGGACAGGCTGGTATATTTCTCCTCTGGGGAGAATTTTCTTGGGTTGAGGAGTTGACGCAGGTTTGTTTTTAGGCCTCAGGTTGTACCTAGGTTGGACCTCAGCCATTATAGAATCGGTTATTTCTTGATCAACATAAACATCAGTGTTGTTTATGTCAATGTCTTTATTTGATGGTTGCAATGTGTTTAAGGAATTCTCGTAGTATTCTTTAGTTAAGTAAGGTTGTGTGCAATCGTCACCCAAATTTGTCACATCTTCATTTAGGTCCTCGAAATTTTGCAAGTTGTTTCCTCCTATAAAATTTTCATTTTTTAAAGGAGTTTGAATTTTTTGGTCTTCATTTTTAATCTGTCTTTGTTGATTTTGAGGATTGGGTTTTCTTCTGAATTCCCTCTTCATGAAAGGATCTACCTTGGATTGATCTAGTTCCATTCTGGAAATCTTATTTGATAACTCTTTGATTATCCTAGCCATATCATCGATTTTATCATCTGAGGATCTACTAGGCCCTGAGGGTCCCGCTTGTTCCCTAAAACGTTTGGTTTCTCGGTTTCCCATTTCTACCTTTGTTTTCATTTTGCCAGAATCCATCATGTTAGATTCGATCTCTACATAATCATCTTGCATTCAGATCAGGGTATCCCCTCTCCTTTCTCTCAAAAGAAGCACGAAATCGGGTTCGAAGGCTCCCACAAAGGTTACCTTGGCTGCATGTTGGGATGGTTTAACTTCGACTAGGATCTTATTATATAACTTGTTAAATATTTGAATGGATTCCATAATAGTTTCTAAATTTTTTTTCTTTAAAGACCCAAACTCGGTCAAATGATACAAATGGTCTTTCCTTTCACCCCATTGTCTAAGAAAAGAGTCTTCTAGGGCATCATAGGATAATATCGAACCTGTGGGTAGACTTCGAAACCAGTTTCGTACCTGTCCTTCAAAAGTCTGCATGAACAACCTCGAGTATACGTCTTCATGTTCGAGACCTAGGATATCTGCGAATTGATCAAAGAAATTTATATGTTCGGCCACGGTCAATTCCCCTTCCCCTGTAAATTTAGGTAAGTTTTTCATGTAGTTTTCAGGAAGGTCGTGAAGAGGGACAGGCAGGACCAGAGTCGCATATCTTGCAGCTACTTTAGCAAAAAATCTAGGAGGCAGGGGTAGCCCTTGCCCCCCCACTCCTCCTCCTGGAGCCCATCCACCTCCCCCTCCTAAAACCCCTCCACCTCCTCCTTCGACAGTCGCCATCAGTACTACAGGATAGGAAAACAATGCATTATAAAGAGGGTTCTAGAACACTAAAAGAAAATCCTTATCTTCTTCGAGAGACGAGAAAACTAAAGAAAGGTGAAAAGCAATGCAAGGGCTTGGTTCCTCGGATTTGCAAGAGATGTAATCAGGGGAATCCGTGGGCGTAGAATTTGAGTATATGGTATACTCTTTGAGACTAGGTGGGGTCATGAAATCTAACTGAAGGGTTGGTGGGATATCGATCGCTGATAAATTTACTATGGAATTTTCACCTTTATGTACGTTAGAGGTTGTCGGATGGATTTCACTTTTAACTTAAGGGAGAGATAAAGTTGGGTTGATGGTTTCAGGGGGGAAATTGTGTGAAGTTGAAGATTCAAAAGAATTCTTATCCTTGGGCTGTGGGTACTTAATCTAGTAGACGACATCGATCGGCTTAAGGGAACCTTTTGTTTTCAGTATTTTTTCAGGATTGGAAACGGGCGTGGTCTGTTTACCGTCTGGATTTTTTCTGGTGTTCCTTCGCCCAGAAGCCAACTTACTTAAACGTGGAGTCACCAAGTGAATGATGAAATTTTAGCCTTAACAAGGTGTTCACCCTTTGTTCACTATCAAAGGGTAGGAACTAAGAATGTCGTTCTCCAGGGAAATGGTTTCGTAACTTCGGTCCCCGGCAATGGCGTCAGAAATATGTTGTTCCAGAGTCTGTACTTAAGGCTAGAAAGTATAGGGTCTAGGCATCCGAAAGTGGTGTGAAAGATAAAAAAAAGGGGGAGGATAAACCTTCGGGAAAGGAAGATAAGGATGATTTCTAAGTTGCCTATGTCTCGCTTCCAAAAGTTCCTGGATGATTATATCCTGTTCAATGGTGGCCCATGAACGTTTGAGTTATACCCGAGTGGTGGATTTTTTAAGTATGGTGTTGAAAAGGTTCAAAGCGATGATGGTTTGATCCGACAAGACAGTTTCAATATTGGGTTGTCTAGTGACGGGGACAGTCATAGAGGAACAGGGAAATTTAAAGGAAAGTTTGAGGTTTAGGATGCTACCTCAAATTTTGGATCATAAAAAGAGTACTCTCGAATCCGAAATCACAGATAGAATGCAAACCAAAGGCCTTTTCCCGTAACTGAGTTAATTTTTAATAAATCATGTGAGAAATGTGATAAAACATTAAGATGTCTATAATGCAAGGCTCCTATCAAGGGAGAATATCACCCTTTAAACAAAAGAAGAAAAAGACAAGAAGAAATCTGACGAAGCATAAAATATAAAGATCTAAAAAAAAAATTCACAGGTCTTGTACCTGCTGATAGCTGATACAGAGGAAAAACTACAAATGATTAGACGTCTAAAAGTTGATCACCACAGTAGAGGTTATACTAAATTGCAGTGAAGCATTCATCAGACATATATATGCGAAATGAAATTGAATATAAGATAACAGAGGAAACAAACTCATAACTCAGTCTTGATAGAATCAAGAATCTTTGGATTGCTTTGTATTAATTTTCAAACAAAAAAGTCTCTATTACAATTGGCAAAAAATGGTCCAGCCCCATTTCCTTCTTCAAAATTCCTATATATACAAACTTCTGAACATTTGAATTTCAATCGTTCCTGAAATTTTTGGTTACAAAATCAGAAGTTCAAGCGTTTCGCTTCTTTGCCTTTGTCATCTTTCATGCAGGTGGAAAACCTTCTTTTCTTTACTCTTTGGGTTCTAAAAATAGAATAGGAAGACACTTGTCATTATTTGGTACCAGGAATCTATCCTTTCACCTGCTTGGTGCAAGTGACGCACCTCTCCACCAACTGGGATATCAACCTGGAAGGCTCTACTTTGTGGTTTGCCTCGAAAGTATAACAATCCTTTGCTAACTGTGGCAGCCTTCCTCCCACTTGTCAGTCTTCGGCGATGATAGAACATAACTGTATGCTTGGTTTTATTAACCATTTATCCACTTGGATTATGTCAGTCTGGCTGATTTATGATATTTTAGTGCGCTATTTTTCCTCGTTCTCCTTGATATTTAGCAGGTTCTTGGCTATATCGATTTGGCCCAGTGTCCCAGCACTACTTTCATTATTGAGACTCAACAAAATTTCATCTATCAAGATGAAGGTTTCTTCACGAGAGTTTCTTACCTCTTTAGCGCGTTCTCTACTCTCTGATATGTTTCACTCCCACGCCTTCAGCAAGATGATACCTCTGGTCTTCTCTGGGGTGGAGAGATTGGAACTACTACCCATTTCCTTTTTTGTCGTGGCTATGACAACCTCTTGGAAAGTGACCCGAGCCACCCCATCTTTTCTTTCTCTCAAAGAGATGTCTTCCAACACTTGATCAATGATCTGGCAGTGGTTTTGAATGGTTTCCACTTTAGCGAGTAAATCTTGCTGAGTTGATGACACTCTTTTTTGGATTTCGATAGATTGGGATTGGAATATCGTGATATCTATCACCTGGCTCTCGGGGAAATTTAACTTTGACTCTAACTTCCCTATCAATTCTTCTTGCTAGCTTATCTGTGACTGACTGGTCTGTGTCGGCAGCTGTGTCTTTTCGAGATCGGATTTGAGATGCTTGATTTCTTTTTGATTGGCTACTCTGACTAGCTCTAGACCTGTGTTCACCTGATCTCTGACAATAGCTTTTGTTGTAGCTAGCTTAGCCTCCAAAGCTCTGATCAAGCGGTTCTTCTGCTGTAATTGCTCTTTTAGCGATCTGACAGAGTATTGGTTGGTTGTAGCAAAATCCCCCAACGTCCCTGCTATTTGAGTTGCGAATTCCTCCTTTTTCATGGCTTTTCCATCAGCTAGGATTTTGAATTTTTTGGCTACCGTGCCTGCTTCTAGGTAAATCTCTTGCTTCACAACAACCTTTCTCTTGTTATCGAAGAAAAATTCGTTCGGAGGCAACTCTTCTACAGTAATAGGTGTTAGTTCTTCATCGAAAATCCATCCCTTGCCGGGGATCCCCTTCATGGACTGTAGGAGAGTGATAGAAATGATGGGACTGTCGATTTCCTTGGATGATTTCCCTGGGTTGACAACTGAGGCTGGCTTGCTTGGAGAGTTGGGGATCTCAGCTTCCTATTTTTGGGTCCCCTGTTTGCTTTTTCTTTTCCTGATTTTCCCCTTGGTCAGGTCCTGAATCTTTGGAGCCCTTGGCTTCCATTTTTTGTACATTTGCAGTTGATGGGTTCTTACACTGTAATACTGGGGGAAGGAAACTTTGCCGGTGTTCTTGAAATTTGAAGAAATCGACCATCTCCTCGGGCGACAGGGTTTGAATCCGACTTAGGACCTTAGCATAAGATCTCTCCCCTCGGAAGATGTCGTCATAAGGCGAATTATCATGTTCATATCTTTTTAGGCCACAACTCGCCATGTGATTACGCACGACCTTGTGTGGGTCATGGTTCTTAAACTCAATGTGGACCAATTTAATATCTTCTAAGGCCGCTGTCTCAGCTTTTGCATGTCTGAAATCTAATAAAGAATATGTATTCAAATGAATGGGGAAGGGAATCCATACCTTCTTCGAAAAACCTTTAATCTCTTTTCTTATGCCACTGATCATGGTTTGCCTGGCGATTTCATGACATACCAAACTATCCGGCATAAATAGTGGTAGAGCATACGGGGGCACAGAGGCGCCGAAAACCCTGATGTTTGGAAAATCTACTTTTACATACCAGTTAGCCACACTACTCAAGTTGGTGGCAATGCTATCTGAAACCGTGGGTGGTGGGTTACCGAAGATGGAGACATGCATCGGTAACATTACCCAATTGAAAGTCTCGTATATGAATTTTGTGGCCTTATCCTCCCAAAGTTTTAAGTGATAGACATGGATAGGCTCAACATCAGATGGAGTCCAGCTCTAGCTCATTAGAGGGAAAGGCATCATGAAACAAACAATGTCCATGATGTAGGCGGACATGAAAAGTGAGGTGGCTTTCCCATTCGCCTTCTGCACTCGATATTCAGTAATCCGACTGGTTAGACTGTCTAACAACAGTTTGGCCCAGTCGAAGGAAAAACCTTTAGCAACTATGTGAATCAGAGGCACCCACGAGAGGTAAAAGTGTGCCATGTCCTCCCTCTCGTACAACCTACAGGTCATCATTGATATATACCTGAATTGTGGTTCTAAGGAAGAGATTGAATAAACTCCATTACCATCCGCCCTGAATTTTGCAGGGTGCCATACCCAATCTTTGATCAGATTAGACAAGTTTCTGTCGTATTGTTGGCATTCCTTCCACTTGAAATCTTCCATAAACTTGGCATTGTACGCAAAGTTTGGCGTGGGTGATAGTTGATACATTGCCTGTAAATGTTTAGGTCAAAAAGTCCCAATCGTCACCTGCTGCTCATTGATAATAGTATTGATTGGGATATCCACATGGTTTAGCATCCATCTGATCATATCATAATAGGGAAGGAGCCATGGCCTTGCTGCTATTTTGTGCATCTCTTCTTAAACGATGATTTTGTATTTGGTGGCCAAATCGTCCTACTCATTATCGCTGGAATCATCTGAACAATCCACCAATTCAAACTGAAGAATGTTGAAGATGTATGACCAGGTTTTAACGGTATCAATAATTCGGGGTGAAGTATCGGAAACAGTATCTGAGCCTTTCCCTAAACTCTCAGCAATCGCCTTGGACGCTTTTCGTGGAGCCATGATACAGGACTCTGTACTTAGCTCTCTTGTAGTAAATATGTAGATACAGACAAAAGTTAGCCTGATGAAAAAGCTTCTTTGCACAAAATAGAAATGAAATTTGAAATAATGAAATAAAGAACTCCTTTATCTTAGCCATTTAAAACCCCGGTGTTCTTGTGGACAGAACAATCAATTCGTTTTAATGAAAGATTTAGTAGTAAAAGAAATATCCTTATCTGTCACTTCACCGTATCTCAAATAAATGCCATAACTTTTTGATGAGTCGCAACATAAATTAGCGCAAAGACATTTAAAATTACTTCGTAGACAGTGCGTATTAGATTTGTATTAATGCATTTATTGATCCGACTTAGCTCCTTTAATTATGTTTTCTTTTAGTCTTTAATCTCCTTTTTCAGCATTCATTGTATAGGGAGAAAACACCCCTTCCCTTTGAGCCCCGAAATCGCAATGATGCGATTTAGTTTAAAAAACGTAATCTGCATTAAGTTCTTAAAGAATATCGTGATTTCGTGACTCGGGGCTACGAAGGTATAGTTCTTTGGAAGAGCGATTGTCGAGTCGCGAAACCTCGACAGTGTTTGACTATGGTTTAAAGTGACTTACCCCCAACACTAACCCAGGTGACTTTTGAAGTCATCTCGCGACTTCACATATTGGAGTTTGGAAACCTTGCAACTTGTAACTCCCAAAGCGCAAGGTAAAGAAAAGCGATAGACTTGCTTAATGGTTAGGCGATGATGATTTAGGACTATAACGGCTATCGCCACTTTGCATGTCGGGGGAAATTTTTTATTACAAGAATTATATTTCAACCATTTGTAAAAGGCGGCTCCAACAGAACCAATAATTAACCCATTGCATTATGATTAATGTTAATATTTTTTTATACACAAAGATTAAATACTGAAAAATGCACTTAACATTGTTTCGCTATGTCATGCATACATAATTAACAACTTGTAGTGTGCTCAGTCCAATTTTGACTTAGCCATACATAAGAATTATAACAACCATAGGTCAAGTTCCTAACATTATATTATATTAGCAGCAACCACATTTAAGTAAAATTGTCTTTTACTTAAATGTGCAACCACATTTAAGTAAAATTGGCTTTTACTTAAATGTGGTTGTTGCTAGTCTTATTATTAAAAAAAAWWCCTCCAAACACTTAACATTATAAATTTGAATATATATATATATATATATATATATATATATATATATATATTAAAAAAATGTTAATGAAACACCACTCAACAAGACACTATCAAAATGACTTTTGTTCAATGTAGGTTCTACACTATCAAAATGACTTTTGTTCAATGTAGGTTCTACACTGTTAACATTAAGCATCATGATATGAATCAATCATTAGCTCATTACCTTTTCATCATGTTGGAAAGTGAATAATGTGTGTTCAACCAAAAGACATTGAACCAATAATTAACCCACTACATGATGCTTAATGTTAATCATTTTTTATACACAAAAAATAAATACGAAAAATGCACTTAATATTGTTTCATTATGTCATCCATACATAATTAATACTTGTAGCATGCTCAGTGTAATTTCGACTCAGCCATACATATGAATTATAACAACCATAGGTCAAGTGCCTAACATTATATTATATTAGAAACAACCACATTTAAGTAAAAGTGGTTCAAGATATGTTGATATCAACCACTTTTATTTAAATGTGGTTGTCGCTAGTCTCATTATTATATTAAAAAACTCCAAAAAATTAACATTATAAATTTGAATATATATATTTTTAAAAATATTATTAATGAAACATCACTCAACAAGATGCTATCAAAATGATTTTCGTTCAATGTAGGTTCTACATGGTTAACATTAAACATCATGATATGAACCAATCATTAGCTCATTACCTTTTCATCATGTTGGATAGTGAATAGTGTGTGTCCAACCAAAAGACATTGAACCGATAATTAACCCATTGCATGATGCTTAATATTAATCAATTTATATACACAAAAAAAAATACTAAAAAATGCACTTAACATTGTTTCGTTTTGTGATGCATACATAATTAACACTTCTAGCATGCTTAGTCAAATTTCGACTAAGCCATACATATAAATTATAACAATCATAGGTCAAGTTCCTAACATTATATTATATTAGCAACAACCACGTTTAAGTAAAAGTGCTTGAGATGATAGCAACCACTTTTACTTAAATGTGATTGTTGTTAGTCTTATTATTATAAAAAAAGCCTCAACATTATAAATTTGAATATATATATTTTTAAAAATATTTATATAAAAAATTCCTATCTTTCTCAACATAAAATATATTTAGAAGTGTATTACAATTCAAGTGGTTTAAAATTAAATTAATGCTAACCCTCATTCTAGTGGATTAAAATTAAATTACCCCAAACCCTAATACAAATGACATTGTTTATTTCAAACAAGAAACACTCCATTGCATACTAATTAATACCGTTGTGGGGTTGTGAGAGATGTGATATAACACCACATGGATCAATTCAACTACATTTATTGTGCTTTTAATAGAAATATTAAATATAAAGTAGAATCAATGGGATGAAGATGGGTTATAAGTATGTGAAGAAATTTGGTACGAAGAATATGATCATGAAACGATCAAGCCACCATTCATGACCCAACCATGTTCAATGTTACAAGGATGTTGTGGAAATATTTTAAAAGCCACTGGAGTTTTGGTGGAAAAAACAAATTGTAATATGCAGAGGCTGGGACAAAGTTAAAAAAGTTTGGTACAATGAATCTAATTATGAATCCATCAAGCCCCTATGGATGAGCTTCACTGGAAAAGAAAAAATTGTATTAAGCAACGGCTCGGGACAAAGTCACTTACCCTCCCAATACTATTCAACATTTTCTTTCCCTTAGTCGCACTGCACATAATCTATCATCTCTATATATAGTATGGAAATACCCTTTCATGGAAATACCCTTTCCTCTCATAATACCCCATAATCTATAGAAATCTGTTGAAGGTTATAGCTAGCATTTTGAGTACCGTGTGCTTATATTATTTAGAAGTAAATATACAATCAATCAAGAAATGACATCAACAAGAGAGGTTAGAAAGATTAAATAATATGAATATTATTGAAATTGGAGTCTTGAAAGAGTTGGTAAAAGTTAAAAGTAAATGTTAAATTTGTATTGGTTATTTTTACTTCACTTCATGTCAAGATTTGACATAACCACATGTGGTAGAAATGTAAAATGTTAAAATTAATAGTGAAGAGTGATCCAGGGGATCAAATTTTGCTCAAAATTCAAAGTGTTCGGAATCGCTTCAAATCGAACAAGAGTGTAGGCCTCATCGTCACGAACCCAACACAACTTGTTTGGGTTCAAACGGACATTGGATAAGAGAGATATCGTGTTCTATTCAAATCGACAAATAGGCAAAAAAAAATGTGTGCTGACTGTATAGTCCGTACGGATGCTGATGCGGCAGAGTCGTACGACACGTGGCAGGGCCGTATGACATGTGGCAGGTGTGGTTGGCAGTTGTGTGGACGAGTTGGCATATGACACATGGCTTGTTTGTGGCGAATGGGATGGCGACACGTGGCCCAATCAATGGCCGCCACGTGTCACCTAAACATTGGTTAAAACTTGTGTAGTCGGCAGGAATCGACCCCGCGACCTTTGGGCAAGGGTATGGCCTTGGGAAGAGCCGCCCAACTGGCATGCCACTGTAGTGGTTCTTACCACTATATGGTTTTGTTTATATTTTAATTGCAATGTGTTTTGGAATGGGCACAGACAGGGCCGGGGCTAAGCCCCAACCCTCGTCCATATATATATAATGTGACTACCTGCGTGCGTAGTTCAAACGGAGCCATAACACATATAACCAGTGGTTCATACAACCCATAACACATACGAACGGTGGTCACTACATTGCGCAGGAGTTTTATTACCAATGGTTCTAAAACTGCGCCAACACTTGTCGCTCTATCATTTGATTTGGGACTTGGGCCCTTTCGTATGTGCGCGCGGTCGTATGGTAGACCATATGCCCACAAACTTGGTGGTTAGGGGCTAGGCACACCCTAACTATCCTACGGTTTTCACTGTTTGTGTGGTTGTGCCCGGTGCTGAGTTTTCACACAAATATGCGCGTTGGGGCTAGGTTGAGGAGGCAAGGTGCATTTTGGCGATCCAGAGACAACGAGTTTGAAGGGGAACTTCCAGGAAGCCTATCTTCTTCAAGGTTTGGCCAAACGAGGTGCCGAAAAAACCCAGCTAGGGGTTTTTGGACGTTCTGAAGCCATTGGAGCCATCTATTTGGAATTTTGAGCATTATAAAGCACATATTTTAGCACTTTGAGAAAATAACACAAAAGATCCATTGGAAGCTGGACCAGGAGATGTAGCCCAAGAGAGGGGTGAACTCCTTTATCATTTGGTGTGTTATGTGTTTTCTATTCACTTTTATTTGCTTCTATTTATATGCATCTTAAATG
>JZKD02S0943341.1:593437-630370 GCA_000966675.3 Picea glauca | reverse complement strand
AATCATATGTTTTGAAAATTTAAGCCTATTCTAAAATATAAAATATTTAAAATTAGGATATCCAATGAAGTCCCGTCATCACATTGACCTAACAACTTAATATGATTACAAATTTCGAAATATACTCACCGCTTACTATTTGTGAAAGCTAAAACCTATGTCAGTGTTGTGGGCGACACCTTGCACATCAAAACAAAACAGCCTTTAATGAAAGGACGTCGTTCTAATCTCTTGTTTTGGCCTTTACCTGTGATTCTTATGCCACCAACAAAAGAGATGGCATTGTTTCTTATAATATGCCCCACCGCCACTCCTGGCCTGCGATTCTCATTATGTAACCCACCACGCTCTCCGCCGCTTCATGTCTGTGCCACCTTTCTTCCCGCCTTATCGCCATCAACAGGTGACCATGTGGAATTGGCCATCTATCAATCTCACACACAGATCTCTGGAATCCCATGATCATTGAGGACACTAGTAAGCATCTGGGTGGTATTTCAGTTTGAGCATTGGGCTCCCCCACAGTATTTATCCTCATATTTCTGTGGTATTGTATTGAATTCTGTTGATCATAATGCCGACCTGCTTGCCGACAATGAAGAGAAGATGCAGGAGGAGTCGTGTTGCAGACGAGAACATGGTGAATCGGAGCAATGGAAATGACAACAGGGGATATTCAAGTGGTTTCAGCTACTTGTGGTCGTTCATCAAGGCTTTTCTGGTTAATAATGACTCGCAGCCTTCTTCCAACAATGGGGAAGAAGACGATGGAGGAAGAATTAGAAGAGAGATGTATGGAGATAACATCAGAAATATATGGTTTTCCCACGATCCTGCCATAGCAGAGAGGAACTACCTCGCTGTTCAGAGCAGCATGATATATTTTATTTACATGTGAACTGTACTGTTTATTGATATTCCAAGAAATGTTTAACATGTCCACTTTCTACTTCATTTTAATAAATAGGTTTCATGTCCACAACATATTGCATTCTATTAAAAAAACATGATCAATCCAATTTGGTATACATGTATCAGTAAGTAAGAGGCTTTGAACTGGCTTTGCAGTTCAGTTCAGGATGCTTTGAAATTTTGAATTCATTTCTCTCTATGAGGTTGCAGTTCAGTTTAGGTGGTTTTGTGGTGAGGCTTTGAAATTTTGAACTCAGTTATATATGAGGTTGCAGTTCATTGCAGTTCAGGTTGCAGTTCAGTTTAGGTGGTTTTGTAGTGGTTGGATTGGTATTTTGCATCCTTAAAATAAGTGGATTTTTGAAAAATAATTAGGTGGTTTTGCAGTGGTTGGATTGACATTTTGTATCTTTTTAAATAAACAAAAATATTTAAAAACAAAATTTTATAGTTAAATTTTGGTGTATTTTTAAAAAACAAAATTTGGATTTTTAATAAACAATTAGGTGGTTTTGTAGTGGTTGGATTGACATTTTACATCTTTTTAAATAAACAAAAATATTTAAAAACAGAATTTCATAGTTAAATTTTGGTGTATTTTTAAAAACCAAAATTTGGATTTATTTAAAAACAGAATTTCATAGTTAATTTTGGTGTATTTTTAAAAACCAAAATTATTTGGATTTTTAAAAAACAATTAGGTGGTTTTGTAGTGGTTGGATTGACATTTTGCATTTTTTTAAATAAACAAAAATATTTAAAAACAAAATTTCATGGTTAAATTTTGGTGGATTTAAAAAAAAAACAAAATTTCACAATCAAAGTTATTTATTATCTATAAAGATAAAATTAATTTTTAAAGATAGAATTAATTTTTGTTATTAAATTTGGAAAAAATCTCAAATAAAATTGATTTATTTAGTGATTTAGAAGTTATAATCATTATTTATTAATTTACTTATAACTTTATAATTTGAGTGTGTAGGTTTTCATAATTAGTCACAATGATGTTTGTGTCAGTTTTTTAAACATCAAAAATAGTTTGGAGTAGACATTCTACCTATCATGAAAGACAAATAAAATTAAAAAAATTATTTGAAAAATGACTTGTTAAGATTTTATAGGATAAAAATTATAAATCATAAAAGTATTGAACTAAGGTTTCCTAACAAACTAAACCCGCACCTTAACTTATGAGAAGTGCAATCATATTTATATACTAATAAAGATAAAATTTATTTATTATTTATTATAGATAAAATTCATGTTTATCTATTACACAAAGTTTATAGGCTACACCAATTTTACACTCATTTCAAAGTGTTTGAAATTAAATGTGAAAATGACATTAAACATTACATTTAACAATACAATTAACATTACATTTAACAATACAATTGATACAAAATTCACTAAACACATAAATGTCGCACATATGTGAGGTTTTGTAGTGGTTGTAGGTGATTTTGTAGTAGTTGGATTGGTATTTTTGATCATTTTAAATAAACAAAATATTAAAAACAAAATTTCATAGTTAGATTATGGTGGATCTTTAAAAAAACAAAATTTCACAATAAAAGTTATTAGAAAAATTTTACAATAAAAGTTATTATCTATAAAGATAGAATTATAAGTTTTGTTATTAAATTTGGAAAAAATCTCAAATTAAATTAAATTTATTTATTGATTTAGAAGTTATAATTATTATTTATTAATTTACTTATAACTTTATAATTTGAGTATGTAGGTTATCATAATTAGTTATGACCATGTTTGAATTTTTTATAAATATGTGTGAATTTTTTAAACATGAAAAGTTTGGAGTAAACATTCCACCCATCATCAAAGACAAATAAAACTAAGAAAAAGATTTGAAAAATAACTAGTTAATATTTTATAGGACTAAAATTATGAAAAGTAAGGGTATTGAACTGGGTTGTGCTCGGACAATCACTATTAAATGCAATCATATTTATATACTAATAAAGATAAAATTTATTTATTATTTATTATAGATAAAATTCATGTTGATCTATTACACAAAGTTTATAGGCTACACCTATTTTACACTCATTTTAAAGTGTTTCGAGTTAAATGTGAAATTGCCATTAAACATTACATTTAACAATATAATTGATACAAAATTCAAGTAACACATAAATGTTGCACATAAGATAAATCTTATAATTGTTTGGAATAACGAAAACCATGACAATGTGCCAATGAAACATTCATGGGGCAAGGTATCATTATTCTTATTTTTGAGAGGTAAAGATTACAATATTCTCACGGTAGGATCAAAAAACTTTCCATATGCTTCTTAGGGCTATGTGGATATATATTGTCTAGAACATAACTGCCACCATTACATTGGTTCAAGAATTTCCATCGTTACATGAACCACCACCATTTGTTGGTTTCGATTGTTGTCACAATTCCACCAATCTCCGCCTTGAAAACAATTTACTTGATACCTTGCCAAAGTCCATTCATCAACTTTTCTACATGCCAAGAGAAGCCAAACATCACCACAATTTCTCTAATAATACTATTTTTGTAAGCATGTTTGCACAATTTGCTTGAGTATGGACTTTCTTAAGAGCTACTCCACCTCCATCAATAACATGTCTATAAAATGGTATTTAATAGAAATATGTTTGGTCTTACTGAGATAAGCTAGATTAATAGTCAAATGGATAGTACTTTGAATATCACAAAATATATTTTCTTTGTCCCGCACTTTTCCAAACTCACCCAATTGACCCTTTAACCAGATTGCCTCCCTGCATGTGTGTGAGACAACTGTATATTTTGTCCTAGTAGTGGAAAAAGAGAATGTCTTTTAAAGCTTTGACATCCAACAAATAGGCCCTCCTACAAAAGTAAATAAATAACCTGAAGTAGATCTTTTTTCATCCAAATCACCTTCAAAATATGAATCAACATAACCAAAAAATGAATCATTGCAACCCTTATAGGTGATAAAAAATAAGAATTTGTTCCTCTAAGATACCGAAGCATCCATTTCACTACTACCCAATACTCTCTACTTGGATTTTCCATGTATCTACTGACAACACCAATTAAATGTGATGATATTTGGTCTTGTACATACCATCGCATACATGAAACCTCCTACTACACTAGCATATAATACACGAGACATATAATCATTTTCTTGTTTATTACTAGGACACAACTTGAAGAAGGCTTAAAATGGGAAGCCAAAGGGATATTTACTGATTTAACACCATTCATACCAAATCTCATAAGTATATTCTCCACATACTTCTATTATCATAACTGAATCTTACCATGTTTCCTATCTCTGTATATTTCTATGCCCAAAATTTGTTTTTCTGTTCCTATATCCTTCGTATCAAAGTTCTTAGTGAATTGAGTCTTTAAATTTTTTATCTTAACCATGCTTTTTCTTTCTACAAGCATATCGTCAACATATAACAGCAAGATAATGAATATACCATTTTCTAAAATTTTGAAGTGAAAACAATGGCCATACTCACTTTTTCGTAAAACTTTGGCTCACCATGAAGGAATCACACTTCTTGTACCATTGCTTGGGATATTGTTTTAGGCCATACAATGACTTCTTGAGTTTGCAAAAAAATATTCTTTTGCGATCTTGAACAAAATATTATTATTGTTTCATATATATTTCCTCATCCAAATCTCCATGTAAAAATGTTGTTTTAATATCTAGTTCTCTAACTCAAGATCAAGTAAAGAAACTAGTTCTAATACTACATGCATATAGAGAATATTAACAACTAGTGAAAATGTTTCATGGAAATCAATACCTTTCGCTTAAGAATACCCTTTTCCCCCATTCTTTCTTTGTACCTTTCAACTTTATCATCAAATCCCTTTATCAATTTGTAGACCCATTTGCAACCAACAATTTTCCCTCCCTTTGGCTCCCTTTGGGAGGTCTACCATGTCCCATGTTTTATTCTTCTCCAGGGAATCCATTTATTTTTTCATTGCTATCTTCCATTTAGAAATTTCAATAACATCAGTCACTTTCTGATAACAACAAGGTTCCCTGTCACTAGAAACCAAAGAAATAAATGAAATATAATCTTCATACATCTTTGGAGGATTTCTAGCTCATGTAGATCTCCTCATAGTTGGTTGTGGCATTTCCACATTTTCCTGTATATTTTCTACATACTCATATACTTCTTCAAAATCTTCTTCCTGCACCCTATTTTTTGTAGATGGTTGAGTTTGGCAACTGATTTGTTGATTTTGTGGTACATGTTCCTATTTAATTTCAACTTTCACTATGTCTAATTTTATGAGAGGAGATTCATCAAATACGACATATTTGCTAATGTTGATTTTATGGGCATTAGGATTCCATAATATATATCCCTTAACTCTATCACCATAACCAAAAAATATATACTTCTTTGATCTCGTGTCCAACTTAGAACACCAATCTTTAGAAATAAGCACATAAGCATAAAAAAAAGAAATTCGTATTTGAGTAACCACAAGAATGATTTGTTCATACCTCTTTAAGAATCTTATAGTCTAATACAACCGATAATGAGCGATTTAACAAATATAAGTTTGTATTGATTTCTTCCACCTGTAACTCTTATTGCAAATCGACATTACTAATATTGCTCCTTACTCTCTCTAGAAGAGTCTTGTTCATGTTTTTAGCAACATTGTTTTGTTGTATAGTGTAAGTTGTGATTTTATGACTTTTGATCCTAGCTTCCTTGCAATAAATTTCAAATTCCAAATATGTGAAATTGCCTCCATTATTTGTTCTTAAACACTTGGTTGAACTGCAATTTTTCTTTTCAACCAAAACTCTAATTTGCTTAAATACATTAAACACATCAGTTTTATTTTGAGAGCATAGACCGACACCTTTCTAGAGTAATCAATTTGTTCTTAAACACTTGATTGAACTGCAATTTTTCTTTTCAACCAAAACTCTAATTTTCTTAAATACATTAAACACATCAGTTTTATTTTGAGAGCATAGACTGACACCTTTCTAGAGTAATCAATTTTAAATGTCATAAAGTATGATGAATCTCAAAAAAAAATATAGGGGATGCCCCTTCAACATATGAATGGATATAATCTATAGTACCCTTTACTTGTATGACTACATGTTTTAAACTTCTGTCTACATGAGTTCTTTCGAAAAAATACACTGCTTGTAGAAATTCAAAATTCAAAGATTTTAAAACTTGGAAGTAACTTACAATTTAATAGTACCTTTATCCCTTTCTCACACATATGGTCGAATCGCTATTTCCACAAACAAGAATATTTATTTTCTTCTTTAGATATCACTGTTGATTCATTTATTTGAGTACTCATTTCCATCTTGTAAAGGTTCTTAATCTTTGGATCCTTCACCCCTCACCTCCAGGAATATTACAATGGATTATACTAACCCTTCTTAAATACTTCATTACATGCAATGCATAAGCACAATGCCACAAGTTACTGAAACCATGGGCCCAAAAACCGCCAATATTAACCTAAAATGGATTTAATGCATTTGAATACTTCACCAACATTTCCCCCTTTTAAACTTGACTTTGAGTAATTACCCAGATCCTACCCTCTTGAAAGTTTATAATCAATGTATATGGGATGTCCCCACCCTATCACCTAGGTCTACACCTATACTTTACCGATAATTTACCAATAACACACATGCCTAACGAGGTCTTTCATTTGTATGCCCATTTACATGTAATTAAAATTTTAAACTCCATTATAATAATAAATTTATACAAACACAATTTAGTTAGTGTTGATATTTCCTTCAAGACTCCATGGAAATTCACTCACCATGTCCATTACTTCTTGAATTTTCTTGAATGTTTGTAGTGCTTCCTTTCCTTTTCCCATGACAGGCATGATCGACACTCTTCTTCTTGACATCTTCACAGTTCTCCACTATTCTTACACTCACACTCTAGCTCTTGTCCAAATCTTCTTCTGCTAACTTGGGAAGAGGTCTCTCGATCCCTGTTGTTGCTACTTCTACCGATGCGTCTAGTGCAGCTTGATACATCACCATGCTCGAAACTCCTTCCTCTTCAATCCAAATTGTGTCAAGGCATCACAACTTGCATTGCCTATGTTTCCCCCCAAACCTTGTTTCCATGGGGGTGACTTGTCACCCAATCTTGCACCACCCTCATCCATTACTACTTTAGGATTGGAAACAATCGACAATCATGGTGGGTCTCAGGCCCTGGCCACTAGGTCTTTTGGGGAGTTGGCTACCTCGATAACAATGGTAAACATGACTAGTTGGTTAGTCATTTGGAGCTAGCGCAAAGGTGCATCCTCCTTAGTGAAAATGAAGGTGATTCCCAACAAAGGCATGTGCTTCGGAAAATGCACATAGCAGGGTGCTGTAAGAAACTCAGTTGCATGATTGGTAGAAAGAGGAGCGTAATTTCAAACATGGGTCTACAGATGGAGAGTGGGATTTAGTGTGCCTAGATGTGAGGGTGGAACTGAGGCTTAAGCCACCCAGATACGATCCCACAAAGTGTTCTCGTCCCCCAATCGGGCATCCAATGTTCTATAGTGTGGTATATTTGGCCCCTATAATGGGACCACTCGTTGCTCCTACTCGATCCATCTTCTCTTCTCCTGAAGAGGAAATCCTATGAATTACAACTATGTAGTGGGTCGGTCATTGACCACAATGGAAAACCTTTTGGATTTATCACAAGTTGTAATGACCTTTTTTATTCTGCAACCTCTCTCTTAATCATTTCCTAGAATTTTCTTTCCTAATGCCCACTAACCTAAGATTTGTTACCACTTGTTAGAAACGAGAGCCCACAAGAGATATGAGATTTGCAGAAAAAATAGTAATGGAAAAACCAGATAACATAAAGAATTCAACAAAACACATATTTACATGATAAAACCTTGACAATGTACCAAGGAAACCTCCATGAGGCAAGGGATTGATATTCTTATTATTGAGAGGTACAGATTACAATCTTCCTACAACAAGATTACAAAATTTTCCATATGCCTCTTAGGGCTATGTAGATATATAATATCTACAACATAACTACCATTGTTACACCAGTTCAAGAACTGCCACTATTACATGAACCACCATTGTTTGTTCGTTTTGATTGTTGTTACAATTCCAACAATTCCTATGCTAGATACTACAATCAATTGTTTTCAGATAAAATAATATACATGTTGGTATTCTTCCTTTCTAGAGTTTCTCTCCATTGACATGACTAAGTCATTAGTTTGGATAATGGATTACTAATTGTTCATTTTTTCATGAGGTCAAAATAACATTGTGTAAACATTGAAAAAACAATTGCACATTATCTTAATCAATCCATTTTTAATAAGTTGATAGTTAGTTTTTTCTTTTCTAGTATCTAGTGGAATGAATAATTACGTGGACTTGTACTTGCATGACACAGGTCAATTTTGACCACTAACACTATAACCTCCAGATTTACCCCTGTGGTCCCACGTGTGATACACAAAGATTTGCAAGGTTTGAACCAACAATGTTCGAAGAAGTGCCTTAACAATACACTTTCGCCAACATCCGAGACATGATGATTAATCCTTTAATGAGTATTTTAATAAGTAAATGAATTTAATTTTTTAATGTACAATTAAATTTACAAAATTATTAGAGATAATGCTTATTTTTAATTAAAACTAATTTTATATGTTATAATTTATTGATACTCAATAAATTAATAATTATTTTTTACTCGATATTATTAAGAGTAATTTAATAAAAAACAAATTAAATTAAAAAAAATAACTTGTTTTCCTAAAATCCTTTTAGTTGTTAATTTTTCAAAATCCTGTAAAAAAAATACAAACTAAAAATAAATGAATTTATTGACTTATCAATTTAGTCTTACAATCCTTTTAAAGAAATTATAACAAGATTGGGAGAGCCTGTGAACTTTGAAAGAACACCTCGAAATGGATGAGATTAGGAGTTGAGTTTTTTTATTACAACCAGAAAATACTTGAAAACAAGGAAAAAAAAACATGTCGAAGCACATGAGTTAATTAACCATTTGTTATTTTTACAGTTTTTGTATTTACATACTTTAAGATATAAATTAAAATTTATTGCTTTGAGATGTGTTTTTTTATTTTTATAGAAAAGTATTATGAAGATGTATAATTCCTTAGTTGCTTAATATGAAGTTGACACTTAATATTAACAAAATATTAATAACAAGAAAAATATTTCAATGTTGATCATAAATAAAATATTTGTATGGAAAGATGCTTTTTATATTATAAGGAGATTATATGGAGTTGATAAGTGGCATTATATCTTCAGTTTTGAAAATCATGGAAGTTGATGATTGGACAATATGACCATATTTCCCATCCATTATTTTGGTATTGCACTAAAACTAAATCTGTTGTACAAGTTGCAACTCAAAACATGGGTTTTGTATGATTGGTTTCGATTTGGGTTTTTTATGATTTAAATATTGTACTTTCATCAACAACATTACAAAAAGAAAAGCTTCCATGTAAAAAAACAAGAAATCCAACCATTTCAAATGGTTGATCTTTGTGGTTACTACTATTGTTCTTCTCATTTTTTTGGTCATCTTAGTTTTTATGTATTGTACATGGGATTCTATGAGTCATTCAAATCTAGTGCTTCCACCATCCCAACATGAAGTATTGCGAAAACAATCAAATAGTAGTGACTTGTATTGGGTACTAAATGTTTGAATAAATTCATATTCAGTGTTAGCCTCTTGCTCGTATACAATCCTAGTATACCACCTATGTATTTC
Organism: Picea glauca; assembly: GCA_000966675.3. NCBI lineage: Eukaryota > Viridiplantae > Streptophyta > Pinopsida > Pinales > Pinaceae > Picea > Picea glauca. The sequence continues at coordinate 620,621 of JZKD02S0943341.1, read as the reverse complement.
ACATTTAAGAATATAGTTTTTATCCTAAGTATGTTTCTAGATTTCTATTTTTCCTCTTTCTTCCTTATCTCCTTATGAGGTGTCGATGTGAGAGAAATTGAGTTGGTTTCATTATTTTATTATATATTGGCATCATTAAAATCAATACAATGAGAGAAATAGTTGAGAATATGGCTTGAGGCCTTTTATGCCAAAGTTCTTATCTTGATATTGTGTGTTCTATTTCTTCAATTTGTATTAGAGCTCTTATGGTCTTAAGGACATGATACCCCTCTATGGTAGTCATCCATAAAAAATTTATTATATATTGGCATCATTAAAATCAATACAATGAGAGAAATAGTTGAGAATATGGCTTGAGGCCTTTTATGCCAAAGTTCTTATCTTGATATTGTGTGTTCTATTTCTTCAATTTGTATTAGAGCTCTTATGGTCTTAAGGACATGATACCCCTCTATGGTAGTCATCCATAAAATGTTTAATATTTGTAGTCTATGGCATGAGATGATGGTGATGAAGTCGTTCCATGATAGTATTCCATACGATAATAGAGAACCTGTTGTAACACACCCAACCTCATTAATTTTAATTAAGATAGTAGGGTGTCAAAATTTTTGTTTCCTTTCTTCTAAATCACCTTTCCTAACCACACCTATAAACCCAAAACTGAGCTCATAAATCAGTCCTATTTATCGAGGAATTCACAATGACTATAATTATTCTCAAATATGAGCTCAGGCTCAACAGTTATGGCCTCCTAAAGCTTTGAGGGCTTTTCCACCAATTCCACCTCATTACCACGTGGCACCACGTGGCACCCATGTGGTATCATGTCATCCATACCATGCAACATGGCACAAATTGGAACTGATGTGTTGGGCATGTATCCTTTTACGTGGCTTTCCTTGGGCCACCAATCAAGTACTACTACCAAACACCAGCGGGTGGAAATCAGAAGCGGAACCAACAATAATACAAAAATATGGGAATTCAGATTTCCTTGTAAATCCTCACAAGCCATTATTCTAGATGTCCATATATCCTTTCCCGCAAGAACCTTGAAGGAAAAACCTTCACATAGGGAGATCCAGTCATCCGGTCCTCCCAAAGGGTTTATTCTAATAAAACTTCCAGATACCAGGTGGTCCAGATATCCAAGGCAACGACTCCCTCCTGATCTTACTTCAGAACCTCAGCTTGGAACCCTAAAACATCCGGGAATCCGGGGTGCTACCCCTTTTGACATTACAACAAAAATTCGAAGAAGAACATTGAACCATCCATAATACGAGATCTGAGAAAATACACAATTCCCATTTTCTCAAATGTCGAATCTCAATCTCCAACTAGTGCAAAGGAATGGAGGTCCTACGTGGAATGTCGCCTGGAAATTCACGTCATAGCTTGATCGTACACTGAGATGACGTGGCATCACCACATGGTATATGACATAGAATATTTTTTTATGGATATGGTGATGTAGAATGACATGATACTGGTGACGTGGCATGGCATGTTATGTGGAGGCTTACGTCATCACATCCTCCAAGCCTCTGACAAAACTCTGCACCACAACCTTTTCTACCCAAGATGCGTGGCATGATATTCAACATAACACACGGAACAACCACGGAATGTGACACAGTCCACGTGGAAGGAAATATGGACCTTATAGGTACTATCCCCCCTCCTCATGAAACCCTTCCTTGGAGGCTCGACCCATCTGAGCATTTGATATCCAGGAAAATCCTTATTTCACAATATTGAAAAGTTACAGATATTTGGATGTCCGGATACATGCTCGACAATTGGCCCCATTCGTATCTTGTTCTAAACTAAGTTCGACACATGTTAACCACCATGGCATCCAAACTGCCACCTAGCATGACACAAACTCACTAAAATCATTCCCATGTGCCCCAAATCCTTAGGTTCATATACTTTCAAAGGAAAAGGGGATGGATCCTTACCCCCATAACCCCATAACCTTACCATCTGGGATCTGGGAAAACTAAGAAATCACATTTTGAAAAGTTCCAGATCTCCAAATATCTAGATATTTGGGACCCGAGACCTCACCCATATTTGTATCCTATCTTCAATGTTGATCAAACAACCTAGATCTCCTGATATATGGATATGATGACTGATATTAATCCTCGTCACGTAAACATATAAAGGCCATAGACCCTCCTCTTGGACCTGCTCCAATTCAACACTTCCACTTGTCCTTTTCTTATGGGATAGGTCGACCAAGATGTGGCATGGTATGTATCAATGGCATCATCCACAAATTTCTCTTTTTCTGTGTCTTTGTGGATTCATAAAACTTACAAGGGAAAGGGGACACAACCTCACCCAATTCGACATCTGGGTATCTAGGATCTCTGCATATATAGACATTCATAGCCCTTCCACTTACGTTTACATTCAACAACCTAAATCTTAGGTTTGTTTTCTCCTATCGGTTTCCACTATGTGCTTGGTCCACTTTTCTACACATAACCATGAAAAACTCTATGTATTCGACCTTACTCGGTCATGATACTAGAAAAAATCACATAGATTTACATGGGACATGACCAACAAAAATAAGACCTAAAGAACACACAGGGAGCACAAAACCTTGCCTCCCTTACTCATTTCATAGAGTATCAAGGTGACTGTCTTGGTTATCTTTAAACTCTGCTCTCAAATATTAAATGAATAAGAGGTTTATAACTCAAAATTAGACTATGAATTCATATCCTAGACATTCTTATCATTCATCATACATCACAAGAAACAAGTAACCATTAAGGAGTATAAGGAGGAAAAGACACACACATGCACACATTCTCTCTATCTCTCTCACAATTACCCAGAAAAACATATAATTTCATATACATTACAAGTATGCACACACATTACCGAGTTTATGCTAAATGAATAGTAAAATACTTGTATATTTTAGAATAAGGCTAGCCAAGCCAACTGATTAAGGGGGAATGCCTTTCCACCCAACCATAGGTTCATATCATTGCACTATCTCTCTACATTCTGGCCACCCCCATGCCAAGCTATGATACCACTAGGGAGATCTCTAAGGATTTAAGAGAAAATTAGAGAAGTTAAGGCCACTCTCCTTCACACATACATTGGTTCATAATACTTACTCCCACCATTCCCAAGTCATATATGGGTTTTATCAGATGCCCTCCCTACTCGGGTTGGGTTTTGGTTTCTCATAACAACCATGCACATAGTCTTGCTCTAAAAATATCTTTTTCTTCCCACACATGGATTCTCCTATCATGCTCTCAATAACATGTAATCATAACGATCCCTTCCATTGTCCAAAAACAAGGTCTCCCATCCACTATCACACGCATGTGCATTTCCCTTTTTACTGCCCCACCAAGAAGTTTTTGAATTTGTTCTCTTTTTCCTTCCATTAGAAGAAACTCGTGGGGTCGAAGGTGGTACCTTTGTACCTGGGTTGAAAATTTTGTGTTGTCCTAGCTAGTCTTCCATGCTTTGATTCCTTATGGGTGGTTGGTTGTTCAACTACCAATCCCCCTTCCATTAACTAATTTTATTTGGAGCCAAGAAAAAGGGGAATGAATGATTATGCACAAAAATAAATAATTTGGCAAGGAGGCTTGGGTTCTTGAGCATGATGAACTCCCTCTACCCCCTTTCACTAATCACACCAACGGTAACATGGCTTGTACTTTGAGATTCACCAATCTGTTAGTTGTTTGGCTTGTTTATTACATAACAATACAATTTTACAATGTCTACAAGCTAGATAATGGCAATTTTATCTTCATGTTGAGATAAACCATTACTAATCATAATTAATTACAATTAATTCAAGGGGATTGTTGGGAATTTTAATTTCTTAAATTGTTGATCATTAAATTATCAATCTGGTAGCTCGTAAGCTTTTGATACACTGACACTATATGTGCAGGACTAGGAAGCTAAACTAATCCTACTAAAAATTAACTTGATAAATCATTTCCAGAAGTCAAGACTTAGGAATTGCCATAACTTTACCAATCATAAAACAAAATCAAATAAATATTTCGATATAAAACCTAATCCAGAAATATCATAGTTGTAGATTCAAGTCTTATGGATTTACAACTCTTTCAAGATATTAGGGTTAACAACTTCCTACAATTTCCGGAAACAACTCACACACGACTGTTAACACATTTGGAAAGAATTTAAAAGCATGAAGATAAATTAAAGGCATAAGCAAATTAAGCAATCAAATCTTCAAAGTAAAAACAAGCAATTTAAACCATCACACCATTCTTAAGGAAAATAAACACATCATGCTTGCATTTAATAATGAAAGCTAACTACAAGACAAAATTACATAAATAAAATAAAGAACCACCATGCTCTCAGGAGTGAGATCTTTCACCTAAGAATTCATGGTAGGGAATTAAACTACTACATCTTAAAATTTAATCAAAACATAAAACACAATAAAATTACATACTTACAATCCATATAAAAGAAGATCCTGAAAATAATTTGGAATGGAGAAGGAACTCTTATTTATACATAGTTTTCATTGAGAATGAGATAAGAAAATTATAAATTCAAGCCCACTTTTTTGTCATGTTGTTACAACCATTTACTAATAAGTAAAAACTAAAAACCAGCTAGTAAACAATTGTAATATTTTTGCTAATAATTCAAAAAAATCACACTAATCTTGTATATGGTCCAAGATTCTTTCCCGATCCAATATAGTTGATGATGATCCAAATCTATGATAAATATTCAATGGTTGAAGAATAAATTCGAATTTAGTGCTATGTCGTAAAAGTAAGCATTGTTGCAAACTCCAGTTGGACATGTAATCATCAACAAACTAACCCAACTTTCAAGGTTAAGATAGAACATGTTATTTTTCTAATATTTAATCATAAACTCACTTAAAATACCAAAATAAATGCAGTTGGAAAATAATAATTCTAATCCCTCATATAAACATTAAAATGGTCTTAATGCAAGGTTACATGAAAACGAATAATAGTTAAAAGTCAAGGAAAAATGGTGTTAAAGATGACATTTTAGTGACCCAACATCTCCCCCAACTGAACATGTTGTTGTAAAATGTCGTTTCATTGATCTCAAAGGTAGTCATGGGGGTCATTGATATAAAAAAAAATGAAGAATGACTACTTTCAATTATATGGGGAGACAATGAAGGCCTCCATGTGTTGTGCATATCTACCCCATGTGAATAACAAGTCCTAGGATCAAACCTATAGATTGATGGAGGAAGCGAAACAATGCATATGAATGACATCAACAGAGGAGTAGAAAAAAACTTAAATTAAAGACAGATGACCAGGATGAAATTTAGTATGAAATTGATAAACCTTTTATAAACAACAAGGAACAACAACATTTAGATTAAGTTGAAGAGTTAACCGTGATCATTGATTTTGTCGGACCGAAGATGGCACCTGTAGAAACTATTCCACAATATAAGTAAATAGATGAGTGAGATTAGATCTTGGATATAAATCTCTTCTGATTGACGACCATAATCAATTCTAAGTTTGGATTCTGATTCATTGGTGAAAGAATTTCAGAGTTAATCTTTCAGAAGAGAAAGGAAGTCTTCGACGAAGAAATATGATCGATGGTACAAATCTAGTAGAGGAAAAATATTGATGATCATAATTAGGCTTGAGGTCAGAGTCTGAAGTAGCATTGAAAATCATTAAGAGTAGCATATTCATAGTCAAAAGGACAAATAAATGCATAATACTTAAAAAATGGTAGAGCTACAGATGACAAAGATTAATTTGAAGTGATCCAGACTAATAAATCCGGAAAAGAAACGTGTCAGCATGTAGAATTGTTTCAGAGTTGAAGTTTCAGAGTAAAAAATGGTGTAGTGTTGAAAGAGCTTCGAAAAATACAGTACGATGAATGGTCCAAATGATTTCAGGAGGATCTAGGTGGATGGATCTGAGAATGACACATGGCAGTGTCTTCACAAACCAACAAATCCGACTTGCTTAATCAATGGTTTGTATTGGTGAAGGAAGATTCCACAGGTGAATATGATGGATTCAGAGTGACCTTGATCAAGGTTTAAGGAGAGAATGTGTAGCGATATCCCATTTGTTTTCAGATTAGGTCCATCGGATTCAAGTAGATGGAGTAACTCAGATATAAGAAAAATATGAACAAGAGATATATATTCTGAATTGAATAGATCAACTAACAAGGGAGAGACATGTGGTATGCCACTGGATTTACACATGGCAGCTAACAGAGCTTGGACATGGCCTTAGTGAATGAAATTGTGACATGTGGTGGTGATGTGAGTGAATGAGAAAGAAACACATGGAATTGAGATTGATAAGTAAGAGGTTGACATGTGGCATCCATGTGTGAGTGTCATGGGATAGGTGTGGCGTAGTGGGATCATAATGATGATCCATGACCTTTAGATCTAGACATATCAATGATGAAGAGGATGACAACATTTCGAGTCCGAGGAGGAAGGTGAAAGATCATTGAAGTGGATTTTTCAAAACTTTATGAGCTACACTTTATGTGATACAAGATCTGGATCTTCCTTGACAGTGTTGATCAATGAATGAGAGTAAAAGATGAAATAGTTTGAGGAGAGATCGTTGTATTCCATATGGAAATTGATCAATGATTGGTACAAAGTCTTTGATTATATTCTGAGATGAATATCCAACCGTCCATTCAAAAAACAAATCAATGATTGTGATGAGATATCGCATTGGGAACATCTTGTAGGTTAACTAGAGGAATAAATCCTACAAATTTTAGGAGGGAAGATAACTCGATGGATATGGAGCTTGGTCATATGAACAAGAAGGGGCTTAAATCCTAAATAACACACGTCGATATGAAAGAGGATATATCGATGAATGAAAAAATGGAATAGATCTAACAGTGGTTGAACAATGAGGTCCAAAGGGTATGATATCCTAGTAGTTCAAAAGTTATGGAGGTTAGATATGACGATCAAAATCTACTCAAGAGATGATCGAATGACTCATATGCGTCGAAATGGTGTTGAGTGTTTTGACACGCCAGTGGTCCCAACATGAAAGAATATATTGATGGTTGATATTCAATACATGATGATATCAGACAATGAGTAAGTGTCAAGGACCATCGAACCAAATAGAGTGTAACAAAAGGAATATAGATCAGATTTCATGGAAGGTTTTGTAGCCTGATTCGAAGAATCAATGGACTTGGAGATGACTATACACGATATGTACATGGATAAATTATTAAGGGAGTAATCACTATAAATAACATTTCCCTAATCAAGCTAAGAGATATGAGAATGGGAATGAAGAAGACATGAAATAGAAAAGAAGCAGAGTAGAGTTCATATCTCATGAAGCTCGTGGAGAAGAAGATTGAGTATTCTTTGAATCAATTTGTTGTGGCTTAGGGTCAATTTTAGTCATAATTGTTTCTAAAGGAATTTCAGAATATCTGGGTTGGTGCATGGTGTGTAGGTTGGTGCATACATAGGATTGGTTTCCTCTTTCATTTCCAAGTTGGTTCCTGTCTCTAGATTGGTTCTTGATGTTTATGTTGGTTCCCAAAGAGGATTGGTGTCCTCTTTCATTTGCAGGTTGGTGCCTGTCTCTTGGTTGGTTCCTAGTGTGTAGGTTGGTTCCTACAGGGGATTGGTGTCCTCTTTCATCTGCAGGTTGGTTCATGAAGTTTATGAATTGGTGCTCATATGAGGATTGGTTTCCTCACAAAGTATTGTTTTTACAATTATCTATAAAATGATTTCAAGGTTTTCACCTCTATATCTGTAACATGTTGGTTATGATAAATATCTCTCTGATATGAATGCTTGAAACAATAAATTCTAATGTGTTTTAAATAAGTGTAAAAAAAATTATTGAAAGTTTTTAGTACTTATTCAACCCCCCCTCTTAGTACTACTAGAATTCTAATAATTGGTTTCAGAGTTGGTTCCTTCATCAAAAGTCTAACCACTGGAAGGAAGACCCTAGTAGGTCACATGGATAAAAAGGAGATATTATCCTTAAGTAAATCTCCATACTTTGATGGAACAAATTATGCCTTCTGTAAAATCAAAATGAAAGTGTATTTGAACCACTAGGGTATGATGTTTGGGAACCATTCAATAATGGTTATGAAACCCCAACAAATTTTATTTTGGATATAGGAGCAAAGAAGCTTGGTGACAACAGTGCAAAATCCATGAATTCAATTCTGGAAGGGTTATCAAAATTAGAATTCACCAAAGTTATGCATTGTAAATCAACAAAAGAGATGTTGGATAAACTACAAAACACCCATGAAGGAGATGATAAAGTCAAGCAAGAAAATATATAAAGTCATAGGAGTCAATTTGAAAGCCTGGAGATGAATGAATAAGAAAACATTGCATCATACCTTTTATGCGTAGATGAAACTGTAAACATCATCAGAGGTTTAGGGGAAACCTTTGATGAGAAATTGATCATGCAGAAAGTATTCAAGTCACTACCTATGAGATTTAATCCTAAGATATCAACTCTTGAAGACATAAAAGACTTGTAAAAACTAACAATGGATGAATTTCATGTAATTCTTACAACCTATGATATGTGAATATGACAAGAAAATTTTCCTAAAAGAGAAGAAACATTCAAAGCCTCAAGGAAGACCAACAAAAGAAAGAAATATCAAGTGACAACTCAATCAAGGAATCTGATGAAGAAGAATCTAACTTTGTCAGAAGGCTCCAAAGAGGAACCAAAAAATTATAAAGGTAAGCTTCCTTTTAAATGTTTAACAGTGGTAAAGTAGGTCACTTTGCTGCCAAATACCCTCATAATAAAAACAAGGAAAACAAAGACAATGACAATTTTAACTCTAATGAAAGAAGAAAGGGTAAAAATCAAAGGAAAAAATAGTTTGAGAAGAAAAAGAAAAATATTTATTCCAAAGAGGACGACTAATGATTTTCCAAAAGTGATCTAGAGATTGAAGGATATGTTTTGTTGATGGCTCAAGAAACCGAGTCCAATGAAGATGAAGACAACAATTGTGTCCCAGAGGTTGGGGAAAATGAATATGTGGATGTTGATCTTGAAGGATAATTACTCTGTGCCCTAGATGAAATAAATAGGATCAAAAGAAAGAATATACATCTGAAAGAAAATTTGTCACATAATTCTGATTTGGTTTCTCAACTAGAAGAATGGAGGAAAATTGAAGAGGAAATAATGAGACAACTATAGAACAAAGAAGAAGACTATGAGAAGCTTGAAAAATAAAATATTATGTTAATGAAGGAAATCTATGTCCTTATAGCTAAGCTAAACAAAAATAAAAAAAATGAGCAAAGTTCCATGATGTTAGACAATATGCTCAGTAACGAAAGATCACCATTTGAGAGAACTGGACTCGAATAAAATCCCAACCTCACATTATAAAAAACCAAGGAAGAACCCAAGATTTATGATATGACCTTGATCAATCCTATTGAAAGTAATGAGAACACTACTAAAGAAAACCCATACCAGCAGAAGTTGGTTTCTCCTCACAAGAAGGATGAATTTAGAAAGGTGATGACAACAAGAATATCAACTATGAACATGTATGAATATTTGTTATAGGAAAATTCCCCCATAGACAGGTGAATATCCTCTGGATTCTAGACCCCTACTACCAATATAGAAAGATGCAAATGGACACTAACATTCCTTTAAATGTAGTTAAACTAGTTATAAGAAAAAGAGGAAGAAAGTATGATGTACCTTTTTTTCTGAAGTTTGTCCTCGCTTAATCCAGGCTGAACTTGATCTCTAATATCCTTAATGATATATGAAATCCAATGGACAATGAAGAAAAAAAAAACTTCCTACTCTATCAATATTAGTGTTACACATCAAAATTACTCACTTCGACGATGTCTCATTCTTATTATCGCAAGTGTCGCAAAAATCATATTGTCGTCCTGTCGGTGTTGCATCACAAACGACATCATAAGAACACTTGAGATACCCTCTTAGACTGGTTAAAGGAACGAATCTATCATTTTATGAAGAGTACAAACTTTGACCTTGAGAAAATACCATCAAAAAATGAATTTTTGGAGATCGGTGCCCCCTTTCCCACTTGCAGGGAGCGCTAGTGCTCCTTTCCCTCTTAGCATGGAGCATTGCAACACTTTGTGGCCCACTTTGAGGGAGCATCGAGCTGTTGAGAAAATCAAGGGACAAATCCCCCTTATCTCTGAAGTTGAATGAGAAATATCCGAGTTAGTTTGGCTCCAATCCAAGTCCAAGGTTGGATCTAAGGGGAGTTCCAAAACTGATGGAAAAAAATCCTCAAGCTATCCCAAGAATATATAATGTGGTTAAGCCTCTCAAATCCTATATAAGGAGGCACCTTCATGGTGAAAAGAGGAGAATAATTAGTGAAAAGTATTGTCATTTTGAGTGTGGATCATTCGAGAAAGGGGTTGGACAATGAGAGCTTGGTGAGGTTGCTACATCTGCATATACACTTTGTAAGCATCTTATTTTGTTCTCATTAATACATGTTCTTAGCTTGTTTCCTTCAAGATTGTGTACATATGAATGAACTTGTCTCATAGATATATCTAGTTTTAAACCAGTCATAGTAGAATAGGGAGTATGCTTTGTCTTTGTTGTTTATTGGATTGCAGGACGGATTGAAGGACTTGGAGATCAAGTTCAACTTGGATTGGGTGAGGACAAACTTCGTAAAAAGGTACTCATATCTTCTTCTTCTTCTCTATTGATTATCTTGGCTATGTTTAAAGGAAAGTTAGTGTTCAAAGTTAGCACTTTTATGTCTTGGTCATAGGGGTCTAAGATCTAAGAGGGAATTCACCTATCCGCAGGGGAATTTCCCTACAACATAAATTGGTGACTCCACTGGGGAGAAAAGATTTCATTTTTGGTTTCCTTCCTTGGTCTTGTTTTAGTATTTTCTCACCTTTAGATCCTATTCATTGTGTTTTTCGGGTTTTTAGATGTGTTGTTGGTCTTGAATTCATCCCAAAAACATTGATTTTCAGAGTTTTCCCAATATGCTTGATTTCAGGGTTAAAATACTTTTTCCTTAGAGACCAACACTCCCCTGCCCTTACATCTAGAGTGCTAGCACTCCCCTACAGTGCTTCACAAAGTGCTACAATGCTCTGGTGCCTTCTACACCAGAGCCTCGATTTTCTTCTCTTTTGAATTTTTTTTAGGATACCTTGGTGGGTGTAATTTTTGGTTTTGTGATCTACTTAGGACTATTTCTATCAAGGTGTGTTTGTTTTAAAGCCTACAACCATTTGATTTCCAAGAGTTTTTGGTGTTTTGTTTGGTTTTTCAAAAGACATTGACATCTCTTCCTTGTTTTGAAACACTCTTCCTCTTTGAGATCTGGAGTCGGTTTGATACTTTCTCATTTATATGATTGCATGAAAGTTGTCACAAGGGGGTTCAGAGATCCGTGTACTTTTCCATTTGATATTTGAAGATATCTTTCCAAGCAATTCCTATTATTTGCGTTTTGGTTTTATTTTTGAAATTTTTGTTTTTTTTTGCTTCTTATTTGATCATAATGAGAGTGTTTTTTTTTTTTATATGATGTTTTGCTTCCAATTGCTTACAACTTGTGAAGAACAAAATCTGGTTGGCATAGGAAGCTTTGAATCAAGTTGATTATAATTCATATTTAAACAAAGAGATATATTTTCACGATTGGATTTTGGATATTAGGATCATTTTCTGAATAGTTTAGCATCGAATTGGATTCTTGATTGAGAACAATTGCATGAAGTTTCTGCATTTTAGTGTTTGAAAGTGAAAATAAAATTTCTTCTCCTTCCCTTAAATAGAAGTTCATTGAAAGAAAAGATTGCTTATCATTTTTTATGCATTTTTTTGGGAATCAAGTAATAATATCATCAGTTTCACTCTCATACAACTCTGAGTAAAGAACATCTACAAAAATTAACACTAATTAGAATTGATCTAGAGAGTTTTATTTTTAGATTCTTCGATGAACATTAGACTAGGATTAATTCTTTTGATTAGGTTGTCAGTAAAACTCTCCAAAGAATTCAAAACAAACATTAGCATCTTGCAATATGGAGAGAAAATCTAATTTTCGTATAAGCTTTCTGGGATCCCCCTCTCACACAGGGGTTAAGCATGAGGTAGCGTTTGGGAGAGTTACAGAGATTATCCCTATGTGGTTCAATCGTTCATAGTAGTTAGATCGTATATTGGGGGTTCTTATTGAGGTTCAACTGTCTTCATTTGGTCTCAGTGCTCCACTGTAACACACCAATAACAGGGCATACAAAATTTTGTTTTTCTTAAAGGACAGATTCATCATTCATGGTTTCTAATTTGGAAAGTCGAGGAACCAGTCCGAACTCCCGGTCAAGGATATTTGATTCTAAAGCCAAACTACTCTCTAAGACCTTGATGGTCTCTCTCTATAATTAAATGCAGACCCTTTTGACTCCCGGGTGCAAGTCTAATGGTACCCACAACCTTCCCCTTCACGCATACAAAATCTTAGAGTCTAGGTGCTAGATCCTTTTCTTATAAGAACCTTCCTTGATATGACCTTAGGTGATGGAATTACGTAACCACATGATTGAGGGCATGGCCAAGGGTGGTTTGATACCAAACTACTTTTCACCCCACAATTCACCTTGAGCCTCCACGTGTCCTTTCTCCAAAACCATGGTTTGGATTGCGACCCGCCCTCAAAATTTTAAAGTTCGCACACCTTCGGTCCCTGCAATGTGATGGAACTGTCATTCTCATGATGTTGATGGTGCCTCTAAACTGACGGCTCAAATTTATCCCTTTCAAAGATGCATATTAGATCTAACCTCTTTCAAATCAACAATTGTGATTTGTTTCAGAATTCTAGACTTCAAAATTCTCAAGTCTCAAACTTTCGTTTCTTTTGTATGTCAATCTTCTGGAGTCGACGATTTGTGGACACCTGTCCTTCTCAATCAGTGGCTCTACCTCTGCTTCGGGGGTTTAACCTTTCAACTAGATCAATGGTCCTGCAACCCTTTTCTTGATCAAAGGTCGATATTTTCTTCGAAACTATGGACTTTTGAGATCTGAAATATCAAACTTGACCTCCCCTCTAAGTAAGTAGATTCATGCTACATGTCCACTTGAATAAAACGGTTGAGGATTGCTTCAAGTATTTACTTGATATCTACAGATTTATGCCACCTGTCCTCTTGATCTGATGGCTATGAATTACTTTAGGACTTTTATCGCAAAGTTTGTAGCTAGGTCAAATGGCTATGAAGTAGAAGGTCAAACTAGCGTAATAGGAACCTATCCCACCCAATGTCACCATGATGGGGAGGTTCTTTCTCTTTAGGGAAGTTAGGCCCAGGGGAGACGTCCCCGGTAACCTGGAGTTTTGAAGAGGCAAAAGTCTAAAAGTCAAAGTAAATTTCCCCCTTCACAGGTCACCACCAAAAAAGATAGTCCCGGCTAAATAGCTAATAATGAATTGTAGGCCCAAAGAAGAACACTTGCCCAAAACAAAGCAACAACAAACCAATATATATACAAGCTATGATTCAATGGATTAGTACTTCATAAGATTATCTGATATCAATATATAAGCAATTATAACAATAAATATTGATGAAGTCAATGTTTGTTAATATAACAATGAGATAATATCACTTCACCAATAAATATCAAGATGATGTAGCAATCAATGTATCCAATCAATCCTCATTCAATAAATGCATCAAACCACCATCCAATTGCCTAATAAATGAAAGTTTCTGCGTCAAGATGAGATAACCAAGGGTGACGTCAACCTCTTAGGGTTAGTAGTTAGTTAGGGTTTCAATTTAGCAAAGGTTTTGAGATTTGTTTGATCACTTTCACTTCAATGCTGGAGGCCAAGATCAATGCCTAAGGGTTAATGGAGTCAAAAAGGTGAAGGACACACAAGTTGAAGGGGAAAATATTTAAAGGACACAAGGGAAAGGTTTCAAGGTGCTACTAAAGCAGGGCCTTAAAGACAGAACCCTAGGGGAGAGAGGCTCACTCCGATGTTGCTAAGAAAAATCAAGACAAGAGAGTTTAAAGAGGGAGAGTGTTGCTAAGGCAAGGCTCTTTCATAAAACCCTAAAAGAAAACGACCCTAGGTGTAGATAACCTAGGCTTGGGATGTCCTCTTTCTCTTGAAGTTCAAAGGTATGACTAGCTTAAGGGAAGAAGAAAGAAGGAGTGTAGCTATGGCTAGGCTCTCTTCTTCTTCTTCAATGGCTAAAAGGTTTTTCTATCAGGGGACATGAGACAACGACCTACTTGTGTGTTTGTTCCCTAAGGTTTTGATTCAACAATATTTATAAATCGATGCAAGAAATTAAACTACAACCATTCAATCAAGAAGTTTTGTAGAAAAATACTTACAAATCATCAAGAAAATAACCATGCAAACCCTAGTTGTAAACCTTCCTTCAAGAAAAACACCATAGAATGCCAAAAATACCCTCCTTAAAAAAGTGTGCCTTCCTTAATTCATCCAATAAACCTAATAGGGTGCAAAACATCAGACCTCCTAGGAGAGTGAGTAATGAGATATGTCAAAATGAGAGTAAAAACCCTCAATATACACTGTACCAATGACCTTAATTAAATTTTAGGTCATAAAAATGGCCGACAAGACCAAAATACTGTTTTTACATTAAAATTTCAAATTAAAAACCCTAATTGAGATGTAATAATAGTAAAATCCCCTTCAAGGGAGGCTCTATCCCCTTTTAGGGAATATGAGACATCCAAGAGAAAAACGTTAGCCCCCCAGGGGCTTCTCCAACATGCCACACATACCAGTACTGCCCAGTCTGCCTCCAAGAATGACCATGAAGCTGGATGATGTCATGGTAAATATGGGGATGCTCTGAGCCTTCCAAGGCCAACGTTCCACTGAAAAGGGGTTATTTCCCCCTAGGTTGAGCTCTGCCAAAGTGCCTCTGGTGAATTTTCCTCTTCTTCTCAGGTTCAAAACCTCGGTCAACATTGTCCTATCTCTGCCCCTCTGAAGGGGTCTCAACAATCATCTAATGGGCTCTTCAGCCTCATGGAGGTCCAAAATAATCATCTCCCCATGTGTACTGATCCAAGTGGTACCTGTCCATCGAGCATGGTCCTGCACATAAAAAACTACACCCTCCATGGGCTCATTAGTCACAAGGATCATAGCAATGTCAATCACATTTCATCATTATTATTTATCAAACATATGCATAAAAACCCTGACACATCAGTCAACAACTCAAAGACATTACAAAAATTCACAATACAAGATCGAAGAAAAGCACAAGACATCGTATTGGGATAGTATCCACAAGAGATGGGAAGTTCCCAGGAAGGTTCCATCCAAGCTATGTAAACGAGGTGATGTGGCTAGGGGATGTACAAACAAGTGGGTAGAGTGAGAGACAGGGATGCATAATGTTATTTGTGAGTGCCTTTGTAGAAGGTGAACTGTACCCGTCATGGATGCAATTTTTTCCAAGCTCATTATTGCCTTTATTTTCTTTTTCTTTTTATTCAAGGTCTAACCGAAGGACACTGCCTTGGCATGGTGACCAGAGATGACAGTGTTACCCACAAGTACTTTCACACTGATGAGAAGGTTGTCTCATGATGAGACCCCATTTCCCTTGGTGATGCAACCAAACATCATTGCCTTGGCATGGTAACCAGATAATGGCAATGTCATACAATTAGGTACCCATGAACCTAATAGGCTGGCTCATGATGAGACCCCCTATCCTCTTGGCTAGGTTTTGTTTATTATTTTTTGAGTCCCTCTTGTTTCTTGCTGAGAGGATTTTTATTTCCTTCTCGGGGATCCCTGGGTGAGGCATATCAAGGTTTTATTTCTAGGATTTTATCTTTTACCAGCTGCTTTTACCTTCTGGGCCTTTAGCCCCTTTTTCCCACAAGATAAGGTGCAACCCTACAAACACGTCAATCCAATGCCTAGACAAGGGGAATGGGATAAATGAGTGGGAGATAAGATGAAAAAGTGGTGGTATGATGGGAGCAGATGATGTCTCTTCAGAAATCCCCTCGGTGGAAAACCAAAACCCATGGGTATAGGCTTGCTAGGACACCCTATCAATCTCCCCAAAACTGGTCAAGTGGGTTAATTTAAGATCTAAGTAGTCATCAGAGATAAAAGAAGTCATATGCATATATCCAAAGGTTATAATGATCAAAGGTGACACATACCATGATACCTGGACCAACTACCTCATGGAGCAAGAGCCTTCTCTGATACAAGACCAAGTCGATGGTGATGGATGTTGTTGTTGCTGACAAGATGAATCTGATGAAATAAGAAAAGGATGGGCCCTCCAGGGCCATGCTCAGGTCAATCCTGCTCTCGGTACTTCATGTTTAGGACCTATGCACCTCGAGACATGATCTCTTAGTTATCCATAGAAATCAGGGATAACAAGGACTTTACCTATAATCCACCGATCTACACCATGCTCTTCTGTATCAGATGGTCTAGATTCACCTCAGATGATTCGACACTTGAGATTTACTTCGGATGATCTGATGACTGAGATCTACTTCGAATGATCGGACAGTTGAGATTTAATTCGGCTATTCGGCTCTCTGGACTTTGGGAATTTCAAATCTCAACTAAAAACACTCGAACATATTTCTTCGGAGTCCACGATCCATCTCCATGCATTCCTCTAGATCTGGTGGTCTAGATTCACTTCGGGTCTTCGGGGTTCAGGAATCTCAATTCTCAACTTAAACCTCAGTGAAATTCACCTGAAGCTCGCAATCCATTAACGCACATCCTCTCTAAATCAAAGGCCCTTGTCTCCTTTGGGACTTCGGCCTTCGAAGATCTCATATCTCAGTTTTCCTCACTCTATGTTTCACCCATAACGATTTTACCCAGAGTCTGGGATCTGATGACATGTGTCCTCCCACAAATCGACAATTCTTGGATGATTCAAATATTCGGGCTTCAGTGATTTCAAACTCTTCTCCTTCGCGTTCTCTCGGAGTGCTTCCACCCAAAGTTCACGATCTGTCTCCATGCTCCCT
The DNA here is from genome assembly GCA_000966675.3 of Picea glauca. Classification (NCBI taxonomy): domain Eukaryota; kingdom Viridiplantae; phylum Streptophyta; class Pinopsida; order Pinales; family Pinaceae; genus Picea; species Picea glauca. The sequence continues at coordinate 603,468 of JZKD02S0943341.1, read as the reverse complement.
TCTGGATATACGGTCCAGATTCTCTTCAGCCTCTGGCTCTTTGGCTTTCGGGGCTTCGGGAGTTTTTCTCACTCCTCACTTGGAAACCTCTGAAGTAGTTTTCCCTAAATTCATTGATCTATTGATACGTATCGCCTTCTGGCCAATGAACATGATCTACTTCATCTCTTCGACTTTCGGGAGTTTCTAGCTTCTACACACTCATTTCCTTCCAAAGTGTGTTTGTTTGGAGACTCTGATCTATCTACACGTACCCCTCCTAGATATCAATGGCCAATACCTACATTGGGTCTTTACCCGGAGTCCATAGACTTACGCAACTTATCCTTTAGATCCAACAACTAAAGTTTACTTCTCTCTCCAAATTTTGGGAGTCTCAAATATCAGCGGAAACCTCTTGAAACGATTATCTGAAGCTTACAATCCACTGACATGTGTCTCCTAGTGAGGAATGGTTAGGATATTCTTCTCCTGATAATGAACGGTCCCAAACTACTTCAAGACTTTGGGACTTTGGTAAGTTGACTCTCCTGCGTGTGCGAAGCACTAAGGCTCGGGCACCTTGCATCGATCAGGCAACTATTGGTCCTCTATGCTGTGATCCAATGATCACTGTCGCTCCTCCTCCTGAGCTTCTAACCTATTTTGACTTAGATGATTTTCTAAGGGTTCAAAGGCCTCAACCCTTGCCTTTCCTATGGGTCCATCTCTTGGACTTCATCTGCACACCTGAAAGTGTTATCTCTTCTGAGCATGATCTCTTTGATGATTTCAATTTCCCACACACTCCTTATGTTTCAGGGATCTCGTCAAACTCAGATCAAAGGTCAATGACGATTGACGGTTCATAGTAATTGTGGGGCCCCAACATGTATGCTCTTTGTCAGAGATCTCAACCTCCACAATCTGGAAAGTGTTCACCCAACCTGGTCTAACTGGAGTCGTTGATCTTCCAGCCTAACGAGATCAAAGACATTAGTTAATTGTGGGCCACGAACTAGTGCGTCTTCTACTTTCACCTTCGTGCTCTGCAATGATTCCCCACCCTCGATCTCCATTCATAGATTGATAGTTCAAAGTGATTGCAGGGTCCCATCTCTGCAATTTGAGAAGTTCTTGCTTGACTCTAGTCTAATCCTAGTCATTTATCTTCCATCCCCAATGAGATCAATGACGTGGGTTGATTGTTGGCCGTGAACTAGTAGGTCCACTAGATTCACCTTCTCACTCTGCAATGATTCTCAGCCATCGATTAAATCGAGTAGATGGTGTTTGATTCGGTAAATCCAGTGAGTATTTGAGTCGATCTGATGACCGAGATGGCCTCTCCTCATGTTAAATGGCTTGTATCCATCTCCACTGTTAGATTCTTAAGTCATGGGTATTTCTGGTGACTTGACTATTGTCTACCTCCTAGATCTAACAGTTAGGATGGTTCCTAGGCATCCTCAGATCTAAGGCTTATAGTTAACTTCAGGGATTTTACCTCCCTTACGACGAACTCGCTCAGTTCACCAAACTCGTGAAGTTTGAATGCCTCCAAGGTTATCTCCCACGCTCTTTCCCATACCCAGCGGTCACAATAGACTGTGGCTTTAACTCCCACGCTCTTTCCCATACCCAACGATCACAATAGACTGTGGCTTTTTCCGAACAGATTTCGTCCGTTCGTCTTCCAAACAAGGGAACTTACCTTTCGATACTTCAGCCTCGTTGTTCTTCCTAAACTTTGTTAGCTTTGAAAGGCTTAAGAGATTTGCGCTCTTTCTCTTGAACTTATTGCTTGGAAGAATCCTTCCATGCACCCCTTACGCTCATTCTTCAACTCTAGAACCTAAGTGGTTCTCAATCTCTGCCTTCCTCGCAAAGAGCCTGTGCATATGTGCACTATATCTCCTAAGATTTAATAGACTCCCTCCTCCAAGGGACTTAGAATGACTAGGAGTGTCGACATGCGTACATGAAATTGTGTCTAAGGTCGACAAACTCACATTTTGTGGATCTAGCTTAAGCCACCATAGGGCGCAAGCATTTACGAATACAAAACATGTCCAATCCATACTTTGTTAAATACACAATTTAAATGAGAATAAAGAGATACAGTATAACCATTAAGAAAAAATACACATCCTTGGGTTCTTCATAGTATATCCCTTTTCATTACATAATTACAACTTAATTTCACAGGGTATGAGAATACTTATCTATTACAAGTTGAATCCAACCAACTGACCATTGGTGTGCACCTTTCCACCCAACCATAGTCTCATAGGCATTCATTCTTATCACTCTGGCCACCCCTATGCTAAGCCATGATATCACAAGGGAATTTACACCATCTCTTAGAGAAACTCTCTCTTTCACAATGACCCTACGAGGTTTATCAAATGATTCCTTGGTATCAAGCTCGCATTCGGGTCCTTCATGCCGTGTTCTCGGCGCTTCCTTTGGGTTCACACATCTCCCTTACGAGCTTGTGCTCTCATCCCCCATGTCTCCTCTCTTGTTGTGTCTATGTATGTATCTTACCTTCCCTCCTCTAGAAGGTTTTTGACTTGTCCTATTCCTTATGTCAGAAGGAAGCTTAGGTCTGTAGGTCTATGTGGTACTTTGAGCTGACATCCTGAAGTTAGACCATTCTTCCATTCATGACAGGTTCTTGGCCATGGTGTGTTGGAATTTAACCAACCTCTTCACCACATGGATTATTCATTTTCTTTCATTCTTATAGCAGGACTATGCTTCTAGTTATAGGATGATCACGATCCCAAATTAGTACACTTGAGACTCAAAAGTTTCACATGCATACCTTTTATCATTCTTCCTTTATTAATAAGCAGGGTGCCAACACTCATGGCCACCCAAATTTGGTTTTCTCTAACACGTATACAATGTAAGTAGAAATGTTGGAAGGTCCTCCTTCCTCAATGGGAAATCCATCGTCTGTCCTTTATGAAAACATGCATTTCCTTGAAGAAATTCCATGCAACGTGCTATCTATAAACACTTTTATTTCCAATCGTTCCTTGATTGGTCCATGTATTCATGACATATCAGTTCATGAATTCTTTCGAGGGTTACAATCAGTCTTTACTATCATAGGTTCACACCTCCATCATTCAGGTTCTCCTTCCTGAATCATACCCTACTTGGGTACCCAAGGCATACATCTACCTTTCATTGTTTCATATATAACATTTAAGACCATAAAACATTTCAGAAGGGATTCTTACCTAATCCCTTCATACCTTGTGCCACAGAGGCATGAACATTTTTATACCTGTTTGGCTATTAGCAACTCCTCTGATATTATCCCATCAGTGGTTCTCCAAGGGGATTTTTAAAGTCCCTTCAACAATATTTCAACAAGAACACTACTACATATGGGCTAATTATTCCACGAAATTTTTCTAGGTTTCCATTATTTTCATGCTTTTTTTTTTTTAAAAATAGGGTGGGATTTTCGTCGATATTGCCATGAAAGTTTGTCGATATAGCCACAGATAGATTTTTTTAACTTGGTCAGGATTTTCGTCCCTATTTCCATGAAAGTCCGTCTCTATTTCCATGAAAAGTTTGCCTATCTCATTGATCGGTGTTAATGGATAGTTGACTAGTTGATCTATATATACCTTAATTTAAAAGACTCTGCGACACAATTGCTATAGTTGCAACACGGTTCGTGGCTTTTGCTTGCGCTGTTTATTTTTTCCGTCACCCACCAGTTGAACAACTCCAATTCTAGATCTACATAGCTCGGATTTTGAACTTGCAAGGTTAGTATGTGTTTTTTATTGAGGTAATAAGTTAACGTGTAAATTTTTGTTCAAATGTCAAAAATTCATGTAGCTTGTTTTTCCCTTGATAATATAGTATATGTGTAGTAAAATATTTCATGTCTTTGGTTTTTGGATCTAGTTAGTATATTCTATGGAAAAGGGTATGTGGATTCCATAATATCTAGGTTTATGGAATCCACATACCCTTTTTCCTTCAATTGTAGCTAGAATGTCTTTCTCTTTTCATTGATAAAGATATGGAAGTGCTCTTGAAACTCAACCCTGGTCAGTGAAATGATAGTAATTGATTGACATGTTCTTCACTCTTTTATTTTTAAGAACTAACAAAAAAACACCAACAAATCTTGATTGAAGCTTTGATACCACATTTTACATCCGTAGTACCCAAATTGGATCACACTTGCATAAATTGAAAATAATATAACAATGACAATAATGGTTGGGATACTTGCAACACACCTAATGGTTGGCTAGTACTTACTAATTCAATTAAATGAAGGAATAAATCTCCATGAATAAAATCTTGAAGTTGATTGTTATATTGATAAATGATAATTTATGGTATATATAAGATAGGGAGGGAAATCATGTTTATAACAATAAGATACATAAACACTAACCCTAAACTTATGTTAGGTATATATGTCGTTATTATATAAAGGAAACATTTGTACACATATGACCTTATTATAAAGATGTTATCCATGTTGTGATTAAGCACATAACAATCACTTTTAACTAACCACCTTCAACCATCTTAGCTTATAGTTATCCACCTTTAACTTTCTTGGCTTATGACTAAGAACCTTTAAGAAATGAACTTATGATTATATACCATACTCTTCCAATATAAATAAAGTCTATTGGTTTCAACTTTCTCAATAAAATCCACATACCCTTTTCTTATATGTGATGTTGTTTCTCTCAATTTTTTATAATCACACACAATTATAGATGTAGTGATTAACTCTAGTTTGTAGTTTATGAAACTTGTTTATACACTATTAATAAGGAGTATCTAAAATATAAAAAATTCATGACAAAATCTATGATAACATGATGAAATCTACTAGTCAGACAATGAAAAATGAGAACATGCCAAAGTGTCTTAGAAAATAAAACTGTGACCACTGTAAGTAGCATAAAATTGTGACCATTGTATATAGATGCAAATCAACACGTCATAATTTAAACCAACCCAACCCAATTGTGGATGACAAGTGGTTGGCGTTATTGTTTTAGTGGCGAATTTCAAAGATTGAGATTTTTTCTACAAAACAACTTAGAGGCTAGTGTATGGTGTTGAGTGATTCAAGTTTGATAAATTTTGACCACTTTCGTTAAATGGTGTGTAATTATTTTCCACAATGATTCAGTACACACTACCCTAAAGTACAAATTGAAGCATGTCGATCTTAATAGTTAATCGATAATAACAAAAAGCATGTCAAAATGTCTTAGAAAAAATAATTGTGAGGATTGTAGGTCACTGTAATTAAACATATAATAATCGAAAGGAGTAGATAAAATATCATGAAGGAGTAGCTAAAATATAAAAAATTGACAAATTACTGTTTGGTATGGTTTAGGTAAGACAATTACTTGTCAGGACAAGGATTTGTCACTATGAACGAAAAATGACAGGAAGCTTGCTCAGTTAAGAGTGACATTAAAGGCAAGGGGCAATGGAAAATGTTATTGCCCTTGCTACAAAGAAAAAGACTTTTAATAACAACAACTGGAAGACATTGTAGGGAGAAGGGGCATGCCAAAGGGGGTTATGAATATAGTCCCTTGGTAAGAGGATTCAATATTTATTGTATTCTCTGTAATAATCATCATGTCATGAATTTTAGCAATATTTCTTATCAAGATTTTTATATTTTATATACACACTAACTTTTCTACATTGTTTTTAAATATATAGACGATGCCCCCAAAATGTTGACCTCTAGAGAGTTATTTGCCAAGTACTAGCAGAAATAATCCTTTACAGGGTGATGAACTTCGAGATCATAATATTGAAGTTGTTGTTCAAGTTATTAATGATGATATGTATGGAGATAACTTTAGTGATTCAAATCAGAAAGATGAGATACATAGATTGATCCAAGACACATTTTCTCCAATGGATGAGGACAACCAGGATGATAGTCATGATGTTGGTCCTCTACTCAAGAAGTCACGTCAACCTCTTTATGAAGGCTCAACAACAAATATTTTATATGCTATATTATTCTTGGTGAACCTGAATGTTTTGAATGGTTTATCAAACACATGCCTCACATAGATACTAAGGTATTTAATTTGTTAATTATTTATGCCCGCATGTTCACAAATACTTAAAAGGTTCAATTTTTTCCTATATTGCTATTGTTTTCTAATTCATAAATTTGTATATTGGATGTGATATTGATGATTAATATTGTTTACATTGACTTATTTTTTAGAATTTTGTAGATTGTTAGGTGAAGTTCTATTACTGACATCAAATATTTTTCCACACACATATCGAGAAATATCCGTGATTATGAAAGAAATTGGAATGGACTATCAGGCTATTGATACATGTCCTAATGATCATATCATATATTATGGACAATATGCATTAGAAAATGAATGACCACAATGTCAAATAAGTAGATATCAAACCAATAAGGTGTCAAAGAAGGTGCCTCACAAAGTTCTTCGTTATATTATTATAATTCCACGTTTCCAGTGGTTGTTTAGGTGCCAAAGTATAGCACAATTTATGGATTTCCATGCAAAGAACATAAGTTGAGAATATGTTCTTCGAATGCCTGGAGATTGTTCTGCATTGAATTACATCAAAGAAAAGTGGCCAATTTTTAAAGAAGAACCTCGTAATGTTAGACTTTCGTTGGCAGCTGATGGTGTCAATCCATTTGGAGTGCTTCGTTCTACGTACTCAGTGTGGCCTATTTTTGTTATAAACAATAACCTTCCTCCTTGGATGTTGATCAAGAGAGAGCACACAATGTTGGAAATGATTGTTCTAGGTATTTAATTATCTTTTATTTTCTTTAAAGTATGACAAAATATTTCATTTCTTTGTTTCGTGCATGGTAATTATTTATTTTATATATAACAACATCTAGATAAGTATAATTAGTCATGCAGTATATTGAACCAATTAGGTAGGTACCAGGTTAAAGATATGAACGTATATATTGAGCCTCTTATTGATGAGTTGTTGAAGTTATGGGCTGGCGTCACTATGTATGATATCTCTAGACCAATAGGGAAAAAATGATTTCAATTCCATGGAATACTATCATGGACAATTCATGATGCTCCTGGGTTAACACATTTTTGTGGTATATTGTTACTTTATTTTTTGATTTAATATTATATATATATTTTGAAACTATCATGCATTATTTTAAATTGTAACTCTAATTTGATGCTACATTTATTCAAATATCTTGTAGGTCTTCAAACAAAGGGTAAATTTGCATGCCTAATTTTTGGTCCGAGTATAAAATTGTGTCATTCAAGGAGTTTAGGAAAGGATGTGTTTGATGAGTATAGGCACTTTTTGCATAAGAACCATAGTTATCGAACTATAGACAAAGAAAAATTCAATGGTAAAGAAGAAAATGGAAAAAAACCACGAAGAATGACACCTCGCCTATGGAAGTTGGAATATATTAGAAATTGTCAAGGTACATAAATTATTTATGTATGACATATTATACAAATCTTTGGTTAATTTCATTTTGTCCCATTAATTAGTGTTAATTTCAATTTGTTGATGTTTCATGAATGTTGTTAAGGCAGAAATGGGCTTCCACGAGGAATGAAAAGTTACCCGATGCAATTCAATAGATTTCCATACTACGAGCACCTACAAATAGTTCATTTGTTTGATACAATGCATATCGGGAAGAACATAACAGAATTGTTATGGTGAATATTAGATGGAAGGACTGATAAAGAGAGAATTGGAAAGATTTGTTGTGATATCTAGGAAGCCAATCATGCATTGCAAAGTGTTATTATTAATTATAATGGCGATGGTCATGAAAAAAATACTAGTCTTCCTTGGTTATTGAGGGAGCAACACAGCAATATTGTAAAAGAGGTCATTCGAAAAATAGGTTTCCGACGGGGTTTTTGTCAAACATACAAAATATCTTAACGAAAAAAGGTGATTTTGGTGGGGTTAAAACACATGACTGGCATACATTAATTAAGGTAATTAGTAGGTTATAATATATTTCCTTATTGGTACGCATTTTTTGGAAACAAAAAATAATTATTTGTTTTTGGTTACAATATGTTCTACCTTTATCTCTCCCAGACGACTTTGACAACAACATAAAAAAAAATATTTATGTACTTGGCAAATACATGAGGTAAGTATTGTTTTATAAGGAAAATGTACTTCTTATGTGATTTGTAGCGGAACTTATTGACATATTATGTTTTATTTGCAAATTTATGTATGCCTTGATATTATTTTATTGCATCGACATTTGTAGGTGGCTATCATCAAACAAAATCCATAAAGAAGATATAAGGTATTGGAAGAGAGAAATTCCCAGACTAATGTGTCAAATGCAACAATATCTACATCCAAAAAATTTCAATGCACAAGAACACTACTTCATACACCAAGTTGAGGAGATTGAATTATGTGGACCAGTACACACAAGGTCAATGTGGATGGTGGAGAGGCAATTGAAGTCAGTGAAGGATTTTGTTAGAAAAGGAGCATGTCTGGAGGGTTCTATGGTTGAGGGATATATGGTATATCAATGCATGGTTTATATTAGTCAATATCTACCTAAATTAGCAAGCAATATGAATGTGCCTCGCATTTGGCATCTCGACTCCATCAACAAATTTGAAGGGGAGGTCCTATTGGGGAAAGGTAGCATGAGTATTGTGAAAGGTAATTATTAGATGTTGACATAGATTTAATATATTACACATTTATTAAATTATTCCTTTATCAGAAATAACCAATTAATGATATTAAATTGTTATGCTATCATATAGTTGCTTGAGAGTGGGATGCTTTACATTTATACATTGCAAACAACCTTGATTGGATGGAGCATTGGATAGAATATACTGAAGAATAATTCGGTAGGTTATCATGGGAAGGGGTGAGTAAGATGATTAAAACAACACATCATCATCGAGATCAATTTCTTGATATTACATCAAGGGAAGTTGATTTAGCCTTTGGTTTAAAAGATAAATAGGAAAGTACAATTTTTTACCCACATTTTCCTAGTTTTTTCCCAATTTTTCAATGTATTTGGTTTGTTTAATTTTTGAAATATATATTTACTAATTTTTATAAGAGGTTTATTAATTAGCAATGTATTTTTTACTTGTTGTCCATGTTGCAGTTGAAACATCACAAGGCTATGTGGTGTAATGGCCGTAAATTTCGTATCAAAATGTTTGATGATAAGATGAAAACCTCATATTGTGGGATAACTGCAGTGTTTAAGGTCACCAAAATTTCCTTTAGAAGTGAAAGAAATACATAAGAAAATGAGAATAGGTACTATGGGCATTTGGAGGATACAATTGAGTGTGATTTTAATTCCTTTAAAATAGTTTTGTTTGAGGTTAAATGGTACAGGCTACGGATGCATGAACGTGATCCTGAAAGAACTGTTATTGAGCATGATAATGAATTTACCATGGTTAATACAAGGTAATTTGAACCAGGTACAGAGCCTTATGTTCTTCCAAGTCAATGTGAGAAAGTATTTTACTCAGAGGTACCTGGTAAAGCAGGTTGGTCATACGTTGTTAGATACGATCCAAGAGGAAGACCAGTAAAGTATAATCATGTAGCCAAGGATGAAGATAATAATGAGGAATAATATCATGATTATGTAGATCACGAGCAGGTGGCTCATGTAGTCGATGTGTCATATGAAGAAGTTGAAGAAGTTGATCATCCAAATGTACGGGATGATGATCTCATTGACGATATCGATAACTATATTAGCGAAAATGACATTGATGATGATCTTGATATGAATGAGACTTTAACCAATATCGATTCTAAACCAAATCCTAATATAGATGTTGAGTTGGATGAAGAAGAAGATGACTGCTATTTAATTGTTGAAGAGAAGAGGTATGTGTTTATATCTTTTATATGATCTCTATATGTTTTTATTTCGTATATTATAGTATATGATACATGTTCTTTAGAATTTCAAATTAGGTAATATGGGG
>JZKD02S0943341.1:545466-573695 GCA_000966675.3 Picea glauca | reverse complement strand
ATTATGTATCCATACATATTCTGGTTTTGTTAACTTACATCCATGATGTACTTAACCATATTCATAATCCTAAACCTTCCTGTAGCAGTCATAGGTATGTTTCACAACCCACCTAAATCTCTACTTTTAAGACCAGTCAACTCAAGATTGTTCACAATCCTTCTCATGTGATTCTCAAAGGCATAATCATTTGCCTCTTATTATGACAATAGAGCATCTTTGCTCATTTACCCTTTTTATCTAATTATATTATTATTTCCTGAGGAAACAAAATACATTCCCCCTAAAGATATTATTTGAAACAAAACTTTCATGACTCTTTGGAATGGATTCATCCATGCATCCATAGTATTCATTTATTATGGACAAGAGAAATTCTTGCTTTATATTTCACTCATCAGGGCAACCATATTGTATCTTATAACTATATTCTTACATCATACATGTGCATTATTTTCATGTTTAATATCATTCATACCTAACTGGTATTAATATCAGGATTCATATTAGGAAGCTCCACAATGCATTAAACCCATGCACTCAAGGATAATTAAACACAAATAAGTATTCATCATGCTAGCTTATTGCTTGCACTTTTTACATGTCATTCACACACATGGATGTTTCAGGATTCTATATGCTTTTCCAAAGGATCTTCTAATCATCCTTATGACCATGTATACACATTCGTGTATATATAGGTGCATCTCTTGCACCTTTTTACCTCATGCATTCGCTTGATAGTCTAATTTCATCATTAGTGTCCTTTAGTTTGAGATTTCAGTCACTTATAGGACTAATCTCACAGTCATATCTCATATTGATGTTGCCTTCTCTTATGAAAATAACCAACCAGGGTCACTTTCCTCTTTATGCAACAATGTATAGAAAGAAAGCCTTCTTGCCTCAGCATCCATAGGGTTTTGGCCATCTCACTTTTCTCTGGTCATGAGGATTTATATACTTCAATTTTAATTTAAAGTAGTAAATATAACTACCAAGTATCCTACCTTATCCTATTATATTCCTATAAACCCACAAAGGTATTAACCATTATATAATCCACCATCATCAGTGCCTGAAGTTCCAACTGCCCATGCTTAGAAGCAGTGTTATGAACACTAGGTCATCTGTCCTTCAGGCTTCAACTGCCTTTGATAGAACCCTGCCACCTTCAGCTATCCACATTCAAGTCTTATTATAAATGTTAATTAGCATATCCCTACTCTAATAAGAGTAGTCATAACTTTGACAAAGGGCTAAAGAAATTCTTCTGCTAAAATTTAGCGAGAATTCAAAAAATAATAGCTTCAATATGCAATCCTTCTCCTCAAGCAGTAAATGTAGATAACAACACCTCCTTACACAACTCATACATGAGCCCAAGTAGGACAAGTGTTGTAACCATTCTCTGATACCAATTTGTAACACAACCATGATGGGGCATAATTTTTTTTTCTTTTATTAAAGGACAAATCCTCCATTCATGGTTTATAATTTGGAAAGTCAGGGAACCAGTCCAAACTCACGGTCAAGGATCTTTGATTATGAAGCCAAACAACTCTTTGAGACCCTGATGGTATCACTTTGTAATTGAATGTAGACCATTCTGACTCTCGGGTGTAGGTCTAATGGTACCCACGATCTTCCCCTTTGCACCTATGAAATCTGAGAGTCTGGGCACTATCTCCTTTTATGATAAGCCCCTTCCTTGATATGACCTTGGGAAATGGCCTTATGTAACCATGCGATTGCGGGTGTGACCAAGGGTTGTTTGAAACCAAAATACTTTTCTACCTGTAATTCACCTTGAGCCTCCACGTGTCCTTTCTCCAAAACCATGGTCTAGATTGTAGTCCGCCCTCAAATTTTTAAAGTTCATGCACCTTCGGTCCCCACAATGTGATGGGACCATCGGTCCCACGATCTTGATGGTGCCTCTAAATTGATGGCTTAGATCTATCCCTTTCAAATATGTGGATCAGATCTGACCTCTTTCAAATCAACAACTGTGATTTGTTTCGTAATTTCGTACTTTGAAATTCTCAAGTCTCAAACTTTCCTTTCTTCCATACACCAATCTTCTAGAGTCGACAATTTCCAGACACCTGTCCTTCTCAATCAATGACTCTACCTCTTCTTTAGGGGTTTGACCTTTCAAATAGATCAACAATCCTATGACCCTTTTCTCGATCAATGGTTGAGATTTCCTTGAGGTATCCGGACTTTTGAGATCTCAAATATCAAAACTTCACTTCCCCTTAAAGTAAGCATATTCCTGTCGTGGGTCCACTTGAATTAGATAGTTGAGGCTTTCTTCAGGTGTTTACCTGAAATCTATAGATTTATGCCACATTTCCTATTTATCTGATGGATATTAATTACTTCAGTACTTTACCCGGAATCCACCAATCTACACCACATCTCTTATGGATTAGATGGTCCAAATTCACCTTGGATGATCCGACGCTTGAGATTTAGTTGGGATGATCTGATGACTAAGATCTACTTCAGATGATCATATGGTTAAGATTTGCTTTGGCTCTTCGGCTCTTCGGACTTCAAGAGTCTCAAATATCAACTAAAAACTCTTGAAAATATTTCTCTGGAGTCCACAATCTGTCGCCACGCGTCCCTCTAGATATGGAGGTCTAGATTCACTTTGGGTCTTCGAGGTCTAGGAATCTCAATTCTCAACTAACACCCCAATGTGATTCACCTAGAGCTTGCTATCCATTAACGCGATTTCTCTCTAAATCAATGACCCTTGTCCCCTTCAGGACTTTGGCCTTCAAAGATCTCAGATCTTAGTTTTCCTCACTCTTTGTTTTTCCCAGAACGGTTTTACTCGGAGTTCGCGATTTGATGACATGTGTCCTCCTGCAGATCGACAGTTCCTGGCTTCTTTGTCTGTTCAGGCTTCAGTGGTTTCAAAATATTCTCCTTCATGTTCTCCCAGAGTGCTTTCAACCATAGTTCACGATCTATCACCACGTGCCCTTCTAGATCTACGATCCAGATTCTCTTTGGCCTTCTGGCTCTTTGGATTTCGAGTTGACACTACTCCAATCTCCAATCAGGACACTGCTTCCACCTAGGCCAAATCCATCACTTCCCCCTGGGTATATAGCTCTGAATACTTCCATTTCTATCACCACCCACGTTCCATTCGGCGGTTATGGAATTTTTTTCCTCCTGGGCTTAACGTTTCTATTGGTTTCATTCCTACTCCTTTGCTTGGCGGGTCTAGTCCTGGTGGCTCCAACCCGATTGGGGGTACTAGTCATTTGTTCACTTTTGGTTTCCATATTCCTGTTGGCAGTCAACCTCAAACTAGGGGGAAACCTCAATTTGGGGGTCAACCTTAGATTGAGTCTTAACCTCAACTTAGGGGGCAACCTCAAGTTGGAGTCCATAACCCACTATATGGACATAACACACCTATGGTACAATCTCTACCTTGGAACCTTCCTTTCCAAGGAAATCCACAACCATCTGGGGGGAAACATCCCCAACAACAACAACCTTATCCTCCCTAAGGGTCTAATGTTTATCCTCCCCATGGGGCTAATGTGTATCCTCCTCAGGGAAAAATTGTTTACCCCCCTCAAGGGAAAATTGTTTATCCCCAACAAACAAATCAACCGGCATAAACCCCTCAGAATCCCCTAGGGTTCCCCCCACTCATGAATGTTCCTAAAAAATCATCAAATCTTGTTTATCCTATTAAAAAAAAATAGTATGTAGGAGGACCTACTAGATAAAATTACCCACCTCAACCAATTTATGGCCCTACTGGTGTCCCTATGACACATTAGTATCACCCTTAGGTTAACCTCCAATTACGATTCCTTGCAACTTTGGATCTCCTAGAATTGTCTCAGCTGACCAACGATCCTATACTACATTCTCCCTTTTGGCTAGTGATTCCTACTAAATTACCTTCTGATATCCCAAAGTTTGACGGTAAACCTGGAGAAGACCAAAATGACCATGTGATGACTTTCCATTTATGGTGTTCATCAAACTTATTAATGGATGATTCTATACATTTACGTCTCTTCCGGTGAACACTTACAGGCTCATCAGCCAAGTGGTATATTGAACTTTCGCGTGGTTCTTCTCAAGACTTCAACTCCCTTTCCATTTCCTTTCTCACACATTTTCAACTACCCATTCATTACGATACAGGTACTGAACTTTTGACCTCTCTTCGTCAAACCAACTCTGTGCATATCTCTAATCACATTCATGAGTTGAGACGATGATGAAGGTTTATCAAAGAAATCATTCCTGAACAATTATTGGCCGAATGGTTCAGTGAATCAATTTTACCCCCAATTTCTCATGACGTTTCTATGGGCAGTGTAGTCACCGAGGAAGAATCCATCGCTCAGGCTCAGTACTTAGATTTGGTTTACTCACAATCTGATACTTTGTACAAGTTGATTCCAAATTCTACCGGTGCCACTACCGATCCATCCAAACCTTCATCCACATCACATGCGGATGGAATTATTAGCACCATCAAAACCCAATCTACTTCACAATTTACTGGAACTGTAAATCGGTTTGCTTTGGTACCCTCTTCCAGTTCGACCTCACTCTCCTCTACCTCCCTCCCAAATCAAGTATTTGAGGTGAATGCAGTTCAATATGCCCCTTCAAAACAATCTTGAGGTAATAAGAAGACAAATAATAAACCTGAAAAGAATAATAATCATGAACAACCAAAAACTCAAACTCCATCGCCTGCTATTGAAAAGAAACCATAGTGGAAACCTAAATTCCTATGTCTTATTTGTGGTGATGATCATTACACCCAAGACTGTCCACATTGTGATGAAGTGGAAAAACTCTTCAAATGGAATTCCCAACCTTCCATGTTAACGCATCCTTTTCCTTAGAAGCAATCCATGGTTGCTCAATCCAGGGGGTAGTTCTAGCCACCCTCCTAATGATGAAGCCTCGACAAGTTCCCATATCTACATGTTTAATGGAATTTATTTAACCTCTCGCTCTACGACATATGACACTCCATCTAAACCTAACAAATAAAAGGTCACTAATGGTTCTTTACCGGATCCATCACCCACATCCGTTAGTACTCCATTTGTTAGTCCTCCATCTAGGTTGCTTCAAACAGAGAAACCCATGTTCAACTCTATATTACACCCTCCCAATATCACCATCCATAAATCTACTTTTAATCTCAGTTCATGTGCCACCCAAAACTACAACATTATTGAATATTTGGCTCAAGCACCATGTGCTATGTCTGTGCTAGAAGTTATACAACACTGCCCAAGTCAACATAGGACTCTCTTGGATTCTATTGGCGCCATTGATCCTGAGTCGTCCAACAATATCAAATTTAACCTGGACAATTTCAAGTCACGACTTTCTCACTAGATTTCTTTTCAAATTGATGTTGTTGTTCACAACCAACACATTGACCACACTATTTTGGATGAGAGAGATTCCACTTGTGTAATGTATTTATCTTATTGGAGAGGATTAAAATCACCCGCACTTAAAAAAAATCCCCTACAATGTTTCACACATTCGATGGGTGAGGTTTTCATCCTCATAGACTCATGCAATCCTTAGCTGTTTAGTTGGGAGGCAAGGTCGTTTCTGTTGATGTCGAGGTAGTTGATGCTCCCCTTGATTACAACTTGCTACAAGGAATAAGTTGGTTTTATTCCATGATTGTCATCGCTGCATTGATTTTTCAATGTGTATAATTTCCTCATCAAGGAAAAATTGTCACTATCGATCAATTAGATTTCTATACACCTGACGCTTGTGCTCCCGCTACCAAAAATATTCCTTTATTGGGAGATCACAAAATCATGTATGAAATTGTTGGTGTAGGTCTTTTAAAAGACTCTTCCCTTATCGGTACTTTCCCTTCACCACTTCCTCCTACCACACAACATATTTCCACAATCAATATGATTTCGACTATGGCCTATCAATCTTTGGAATCATCCGATCCTTGGATTGTACCTAGTCCTTTAGATTTTGATACACTAGGTGATGCTATGCCACTTAGTTTGACCAAGGCTTCATAAACTGCTATTCAATCTACCTATCCCTCCATGAATTACCAACATCTATTGGCACCCAACACTTATTCGATGCCATCTTGGTTGAACTCCTTGTCTTCTACTTTTGACAACATTTCCTAGATTTTTCCTTCAGATGAATCCATTATGGAAATGCTTATCATTAACGAAGTACCTTGGGATGAAAACCATCATTGATCCTCATTTCTTCCACCTCTTGAAGAAATTCAGGAAGATATACACTATATCTTCCCCCTAATGTTGTTGATTCTCCATAATCTCCTATACTTACCTAGGATACTATTTCTGAGGGGAATTTAGGAAACATCTCTTCTATGATTGTTATTGATATTTCAATCAAGAAAGGTATCTTGGAAAATATTAATCTCGATGCTAATTGTTCGCTTGAGGAAGTGGTTTCTTACATTGCTTTATTTAAAGAATTCTGCGATGTCTTCACTTGGAACTACGAGGAAATGCTAAGGATCGATCCTTCTATTGTTGTGCATGAAACAAAAACTTATGCAGATGTTAAACATGTTAAAAAAAAACTCCGCTTGGTTCATCCCAAGAAAACTGTAGCCATTAAGGTAGAAGTTGAGAAACTATTAAAATATGGCTTCATCTATCTTGTCCCCTTGACAGAATGAGTTTTTAACACTGTTCTGGTCACTAAGAAACAAGGGACCATTCATGACTGCGTTGATTATAGGGGTCTTAATAAGGTTTTTCCAAAAGACAATTACCCCACACCCTTCATCGACCAAATCATTGATAATTTTGTCTACAACGTTATTTTCTCTTTCATGGATAGATTCTTAGGATGCAACCAGATTGACATTGTACCCACTAATCAATGTAATGTTGGAATATTGGTTGTTTTCATTGATGTCAACCCTAGTCATGGGTTTTGGACTGCAAGATTGACGAAGGTATTTGAACATGAAGGACAATGCACATGCATATACAACACCTATGTATGGATAGTATACATCATGTTGTTTATGGTGGTATGTGGAATGTCACATGGATCCTCGTGGTTTTAGGAGAAATGAATTTTTGAACATGACAAAGTGAATTGAAGAAGGAAGTGCATGTAGGCCCTGAATATAATTAAAGAAAAGAATTACAAAATAAGAAAGTATTAGGTCGGCCCTAATGTTAAAAGGAGGTGACAAATGGTAAAAATAAATATCATTATACATTCATTTAATACACAAGTTGAATTTCAGAGGAAATCTGAAGTAAAGAAGGCTGGATTTCAAGGGAGGATGAAGTATTTTGGTGATGTGTTTTAAGGTATGCTATTTACAGGTCATCTTACCATTTTCTCTAGAACTTGTTTTTTAGAACGATTCAGATGGTGAAATTTCTATGGTATTTCAAAGACATATCAAGGTACATGTGGTAAAAGTTTAAACTCTTGATTCGCTATAATTATGGAGATACATGCTGTGGAAGATAGGGTTTTTGAACAGTCTTGAAGCTAATCAATAAACAGGTGTTCCAGGTAAAGCAATCATAACTTCTTCATAGAGAATCCTAATGAAGTGGGACCAATTTCATTGGAAATATTATAGACTGTAGTTTCTTGTGTGAGATTTTCAGAATCTGATGTTAAATATTGAGCACGGGGCATTCTGTACAAGTTCTCTCTCCTGAATAAACCAGAATTGAACAAGACTACAACTCAGAAGGAAGCAAAAAGGAACAACAAATTGGAAATAGATACCATCCTAGATGGATTGACAGATTTAGTGAAATCCAAGGTGGGATCATGTGCATCATCAAAAGAGATTTAGGACAAACTACAAGACCTTTATGGAAGGAAAAAGAAGTAGAAGAAAAAGAAGTTGAAGCAAATTACAACATCTTAGATTTCAAAGAAGCAAATAGAGGTTAGTTATTTTTCTTTAATTGTGAAGGATTAGGACATGTTGAATTTGAATGTTCTCATCCACGGATTGAAAGAGATGACACTAAAGAAAAAAATTCCAATGAAGAAGAATAAAATCATGAAGCAAAAATTATTCAACAAGAAGATGAGAATCTTAAAAAATTGAAGCATGTTGAGATTGAAAATAGCAAGCCGAAAGACACGCATAGAAAACTAAGAAGTGAATTGGGTAGTTATGAAAAGATAGTTGTAAGCTTAAAGAAACAATTTTAATACTTTGAGAAAATAAGAGAAGAAAACATTTCCTTGAAAACTCTACTCGAAGAAGAAAGAAGAATAGGAGAAGTAAGGAATGTCCAATTGATGAGGAAAGAAGAAGATTGTGAGAAACTTGAACAAGACCGTTGCTAGCGGCCCTTCGAGTCAACTTGACACCTTGAAAACATGATAGTATTGTTCTTTAACTCACTTAGGCATCCTCGGCTTTTGATGCAGGTCTCATGAAATCCACGCCCTTTCCTTTACGCTCCCAAAGCTCTTGGTGCCACCTTATATTTCACCACATTTTCCTACATGCAACCTCGGGCTATGACCATAGGCCCAACTCCTCGATGCATCATTATTTCCTATTTTGAGGGGCCTTCACATCACTTGACTACCATCTCTCAATACCTGATATTGCGAAATCGACTGACTCAGATGGATGGTTGTATATGCTTTGCATCCAATGACTGCAATTTCTCCATTGGAACTCCACCTAGGCCGACTCTACACTATGGTCGCCAACCTTTCCTCCTAGGCCCTCTTTCCATGTGACCTCAGGCCCAAATATTTGATCCATGCTTGATCCATGCTGAAACCCCCGACTCATGAAATCATGATTTTGCATATCGGCTGCCATGTGCCCCTCTAGTTTGGACAACCCAGATCCATTTTCCTTTGAATTCTTCCAAAAATCCTAAAAGTCTCTTCCATGAACTATCAAATCAATGGTCCACGACTTTCCTCGATCCAACAACTGCAATCCTTTTGCGACTTTGGACCTCACAAGTTCTAACAACTCTTGCCTCTTCACTTTCTGAGTTTTGAGACTACGAAATTGCCAATATTGCACCACACGTACCTCTGTATCAGATGGTCCAAATCAAGTCACGATTTCACATTTTGAGAGTCCTCATAACTCTTCCCTCTTACATTCCTGACTCGTGAAACTATGAAATGATAATATTTCATCACGTGCGCTTCCCAACACCAACAGATAGGATTGACCTCGTGACTTTAGACCTCTATCTATCATTAAACTTTATGCAACTTTATGATCTTGAATGTGTAAAGGCCGCAAATATGAATTTTGAATGGAAACCCCTCTGATGAAAACTGAACTTGCTCTCTTGATTGATTTGAGTCCATATTAGGTCGCTCTAAGTGTTTCACTTTGTGCTCATGGCTGTGGCCTACGTAAAACAAAAACTTGGATGACTGGATAAGGGTTGGGGAAGACAAAAGGATCAGTGACAGAGGTAAAGGAGATGAGTGCCAAATCAGAAAGGAGCAAACAAAAATGACTTTGTGGGCTGAAGGGAAATTTAAAGACTTGGCCTGCGAAAACAGAAAAATAGGGCAAGGACATAGACTTGGGTAAAGACCACAAACCCATAGGACTCTGACAAGTTCATGTGATAACATTTGGCTCCATAGGAGATGGCATGCTCCCTGCAAGCTGCGAAGAATGTGTAGCTTCGGTGCCTTAGTTATTGGGTTGTGGAGGCTCTTATTAAAATAAAAAGTAAAAATAAAAACACAAAGTGGGTGGTATTTACAATGGTGGGACGCCAGTCACGACCTACACAAAAAAATTCTTGAGAAAATGCCCATTGACAGGGCCACCAAAAGTTCTACAATTCATAAGTATTGTTCGGAAAAGCCTCATAAATCTTGAAGGTGCCAATCCAAAAGGATTCAAATTTACCATGTTTTCCCTTGTCCTTATTGGGTGCATCCCATTTGAGCACCAGATCCCCCAGCTGGAAATTTTCCTTTCTTTCACCCTTGTCAAAAGCCAATTTTATTTTCTTCTTATGGTCTTGTGCTTTATGAAGCAATTGCTCCCTGGTCTATTGCACTTCCACCAGCTACAACATCCTCCTAACCATGTCATCAGGTTCTCCTTGGTAGTCCTAGAGGAAATTTGCCATAGGAAAAGCAAGCCGAGTAGGAAATATTGCCTCAACGCCATACACTATCTAGAAAGGAGAAATGCCTAGGGATGTTTTTGTGGTAACTCTGTTATCCCACAATGAAAACTTTATCTTTGAATCCTAGGCTTTCTTGTTTTCTTCTAACAATCTTTTGATGATATTTATGAGGCTCTTTTTAGAAGAGTCTGCTAAACCATTTCCCTTAGGGTAGTAGGGAATAGAGTGGACTAGTGTGATCCCATAATTCTCACAAAAATAATTAATGGATCAGCTATGAAAGAGGCAACGTTATCTATGACAATCCTGCTTGGACATCCAAATTTGGATATGATGTCTTCAAGGAAATTTATGATCACCTTGTGGGAGGAACTCCTTGTAGGGATGGCTTCTATCCATTTGGTAAAATAATTAGTGGCGGTCAAAATCCACCTGTGCTGGCCACTTGAGGCAGGGTGGATCTCTCCAATGAATTGAAGACCCCATTGCTGAAAAGGTCCAAAAACCGCTACAGGTTTCAAAGGAAAATATTTGAGATGCTTCTTTCCAACAAACTTTTGACACTTGGTATAGGTTGTAATCTTTTCAAAAACATCAGTAAAAAGGCCAAGCTAGAAATATGCAGCTCTGAGGATGTTATACATTATGGTCCTCCAAAAATGATGCCCTCCACATGAGTTGTCATGAAAATCAGACATAGCTCTTTGGGCTTCTTGTGGGTCTAGACACCTCAACAAGACTCCCATAGGATCCTTCCAGTACAAAATTTGATCGATGATACAATACTTGATTTCTTTGAGTTTCAAAGCTCTCACCTTGTTTTTACCCAAACCATAAGGGAGCCTCAACTTTTGCAGAAAGTATATGATGTCTTTATACCAAGGGCATCCTACTAAGTTGGGTTTGACATGAGGGTCTTCACCAATGATATCAACATCTTGATCTTCTGAGTCTATATTCATGAAATTAACCCCCAATGCCTTGTAATTTGATTCAGCCAGTAACCTGGCCAAACCTTGGCCTTTCACCAACCTGGTGGGTTTGATTTCCAGGTCAAACTCAAGAATCTTGGTGATCTACTTGCTTCTTTTTCCATCTATATCAGGCTGGATCAATATCTCCTTTATTGAAGTCGAGGGGACATATGCGATAATTTTTTAGTGCATAATACATATCCTGAAAGCCTTGAGGGATTTCACCAAAGAATAAGCCTACTTTTCCATGATATCATATCTTATTTCTGCATCTCCCGGTGCTCTGCTAAAAAAGGAAATAGGCTGTTACAACCCATCTAAATTTCTCTGTAGCAAAACAACAACTAATGTATTTGATGAAAGGAAGGAAAATATCAGAAATTCCTTGGAATAGTTTGGGCTTATGAGCACAGGTGCTTCATTCAATGCCCTCTTGATTTGTTTGAAAGAATTTCTGGACTCAGTAGTCCATTTCACTTCATTCCCCTTTTTTAGCATGGTTGTAATGTATTTAACCAACTCAGCAAAATTGGAAATGAATCTCCTCAAAAAAAATGTTTCTACCCAAGAAAGACTGAAGCTCTTTCCTGGTTTTAGGAAAATACAAGGAATAGATAGCCTCTACTTGGCTTGGACCAATTTTCACCCCTTCAATTGACACAATATTCCCTAACAATTTTCCCTCTTGCATGGAAAACAAAGATTTTTTAGGATTGAGAGAAAGGCCAAACCTTCGACACTTCAAGAATGTTGGCAAATATTTAACAGACAGTGCATGCTTGTATACTTGTCATTGATGGAAAGTACAATAGTGAAGATGGTATGACTACAAAAAGTATGAAATAGATGGGCATTATGAGATGACGTTGCAGAGAAGATTCAAATAAGCTCAGAAGAGATACTGCAGAGGATTGTTGACAGATCATCGATGGAAAGATCAGAGTAAGCGGAACAAAGTAAGCTCAGGAGGAGAAGTAGCATTTCTGATAGTTGGATCCCATTTACAATTCCCGATGACCATCAGATCAAGTGTTGATTGGGACTGTTGATCCAAGACTCCATTTCAGAGTTTCGCGACTCGGGACTTGGAGAGGTAAGAAATATAATCACTGAAATCATGATATGTGAAATCGCAATTTAATCTCAGCCGTCAGATCAAGGTTTGATCTAGAACATCGACTCCATTTCGGATTTCCGTGACTTGCGACTTGAAGAGACAAGAAATATGACCATTAAAATCGCGATATGCGAAATTGTGATTTAATCGTAGCCGTAAGATCAAGGTGTGATATGGACCGGTGATTCCATTTTAGAGTTTCACGACTCGCGACTTTGAGAGGAAAGAAATATGACCATTGAAATTGCGATATGAGAAATCACGATTTAATCACAACCGTGTTGATCTAAGCTTCATTTTGGAGTTTCACCTATCGCAACTTGGAGTGACAAGGACCTCCATCGAAGGAATAGTGAGATGCGAATTCATGATGAGATCTAGACCATAGATTCATCGAGATAATGGACCATTGATCTCATCTCCATCTCGGGGTTTTAGGGATCACGACTTGGAGAGTCGAGATGCCTCATCTCCAAACTCACGAAATTCTAATTCAAAAAAATCACTTTATGCATAAGCGCTTGATCATATTGAGGAAGGAGCTAGCGCAAAAAAATCTGTATCAGAGTTTCAGAGATCGCGATATGAATTTTCGAGACACTTGGCCACAAGAATGACGAAATTCCAAAACTCGATTTAAAGGCAAGATTAATAAAGTTCATCCAACGGTGCAGATAAACTTGAATATGATCGGAGGGCTACTGTTCTCTCTCACAATAAATTTATTAGTTATGAATCTGTTAGCAAAACTGATTCATGATTCCTGATCAGTTGGTGTTTCAGTTGCTCGGACGATTTTTCTTTTGCCTAAGAAGATGCGAAGAGTAACTGTTGTGGGTGTGGTGCATAAAAGAAAATGAGACAGACTATGCATGGTTGGTCGTTCTAGACGAAAAATGAATTAAACAGTAAGAAAGGGGAAATCACAGGATGTGCAGTGTGAGATCAAGAAAAAAATATGCACAGTGTGAGACTAAAAATATGCGCAGCGTGAGACTGAAAATATGCTCAGTGTGAGATAAAACTCAGTGAAG
This sequence comes from Picea glauca, assembly GCA_000966675.3. NCBI lineage: Eukaryota > Viridiplantae > Streptophyta > Pinopsida > Pinales > Pinaceae > Picea > Picea glauca. Next base: position 560,407 of record JZKD02S0943341.1, on the reverse strand, counting down.
AGTAATAGATGAGGAAAAGACTTGAAGCAGAGAAGAATGACAGAACAAGCTGAAGCAGAGCAGAATGATAGAACAAGTTGAAGAAGAGCAGACTTGTAGAAAAGACAAAGGAAGAGAAGATTTATAGAACAGAGAAGAAGTGGTAAGAATCGATTTATCTGTGTAGTTGCTTGTTTAATTAATCATTTATATTCCAAGGTGGTTTGAAGGTGCTAGAGAGGAATATTGTCCTCAGATGTTCAAGTGGGATCTTGAACACATGGAGTTGTAGCTTCCATCTGGTTGCAGCCAGAAAAACTAGGGTGGCAGGGTGGTGTAAGGGATAACAAGTGTTCTCTATTATACAGATTGGAGCCTGTGTAAATGGAAGTTGGTGCTTCCATCTAGTTGGTGCTGGAACATTAAAAGGGAGTTGGTGTTAGAGAAGCTAGAGATTTGGTGCTCTCAAACAAGTTGCATCTTGTAAAACAGAGGTAGTAGCCTCACATTGAGTTGGTGCTCAATTATAGATGATGTACAAAACTTAAAAGACTGCATGCCATTTCGAAGAAGAAGAGGTTTTCTCCCTTTATGGGATTCCTCGTGAAAATATGTCTCTGTGTGTACCTTATGTGTGACTGATGCTCATTACTTTTATTGTCCATATGTTGTATAATGTTGATGATCAATTGAAGAAAGATTAAGAATGTATTAATAGACTTAACATTGTTTAAGCACAATAACAACTAATTCACCCCCCCTCTCAGTTGTCTTAGTAATTTTATGAATTGGTATTAGAGATGGATCCTTTTATTCAAAGATAGATCTGTAAGATTAAACATGAAAAGTCATGAAGGGACATCAGCCTCTAAGCCCCCTCTGTTTGATGGAACAAATTTTGCCTTTTGGAAGATTAGAATGAGAACATACTTAATGGCCTTGGGTGTTGATGTTTGGGATGTAGTAGAGACTGGATATACAAATCCTATTGTGCTAGCCTCCAAGGACAATAAGTTAGAGTTTAGTTTTAATGCTAATGGAATGAATGCTATCTGGAATGGACTTGTTGAAGCTGATTTTGTAAAGGTGATTCATCTTGAAACTTCTAAAGCAATGTGGGATAAACTTATTAGCAGTTATGAAGGAAATGAGAAAGTAAAAGATGCTAAACTTAAAACATACAGATTGAAATTTGAACAACTAAAGATGAATGAAGATGAAACAATCAACAAGTATTTTTTAAGAGTTGAACAACTTGTGAATGCCATGAAGGGTCTTGGTGAGAAGTTTGATGACTCACTCTTAGTTCAGAAGATTTTAATATCTCTACCTAATAAATTTAATCCAAAAGTATTTGCAATAGAAGAATTAAGTGATCTTAAAACTCTGTCCATTGATCAACTCCTAGGAACTCTAGCTGCATATGAAATGAGAATTAACAAAGATAAATCCAGTACTAGCGAAGCATCTTTTAAAGCAGACAAGAATACTGATTCAGAATTAGATGATATTGAGGCAAAAATTATGAGAAGGTTAAAGAAAGGATCAGGAAAATATCAAGGCAAGTTTCCCTTCAAATGCTTTAATCGTGGTAAGATAGGTCATTTTGCATCTAAGTGTCCCCATCAAAAAAAGGATAGGAACTTCGATGATGAAAAGAAGTACAAATACAAGAAATATAATAAGAAGAAAAGTTTGGTTGCAAATAATGACAATTCCTTAGAAGACACCGAAAGTGACTCTTCCTATGAAGATAATGCAAATGACTTCATGCTTATGGCCAAACAGGATTATGATAATAAAAGAATATGCAATGATGATAATGATGAAGAATTTGTGGTTGATATGGAAGGAGAACTGATCAATGCACTGGAACAAATTGACAGACTCAGAATTAAGAACAGAAAGAAAAAACAATTGTTGATATAGTTCGAGAAAGAAAGTAAAAAACCTGATGAAGACTTTGCTCTGCTGAAAGTGGAATTAGAAGAGGCAAAGAAAATAGAAGACATAATGAAACAACAATTGTCAGAGAAGAAAGTCAGGTGTGAAGCCTTAGAAGAAGAGATAGTAAGAACCAGAAAAGAAATGGAGAAGTTTAAAGGATTATATCACCAAAATCTGCCAAGTATTAAAGCCTCAGAAGGATTAACCTCCATTCCAAATCAGCAAAGAAATTTAAAATTGAAAGCTGGATTGGGATATGAGGAAGGATCAAGTAGTGATCATCCAAGTAATACCGAATCTATCGAGTTTGTCAAATCCTCAAACATTGACAATAGTCACTCTGTAGAAACAAAGAAGGAAAATCAGCCACCAAGAAGGAATGAAAGAAAAAGCACCAAAACGAAATTTGTAGACCAGAAAGATTATCGGCATGAAAGAAATTGATCTTGTCAAAGAAGACATATTTTTTCAAGGTACAAATTTTTTTGTATGGTTATTGTTTTTTCTACTCTAATTTTGGTCACAAAGCTATAAATTGTTCTTTAAGATTTAGATATGAACAATCAAGATATTCAATGAATAACTATCTTCCACAACAAAGATTGAGACAACCAAGCAACAAACAATCACATATTATAAATCATGTGATGACTGGGAGAAGGACACAGGTGAAACACGACAACAGTTATGAGCATAACAATTGTTATGATCTATTATTCAGTGAACCAGAATGTTACAACTGTCATAATTATGGACATAAAGCTGCAGACTGTCGCTTAAGGAAATACAATCCAGACTTGAACCCCACTGCTGAAAATGTCAAGGTTTGGAAGAAGAAAGAAGATGATCAGTGTGGACTAGTATTATCAGCCCAAAAATAAAAGAATCCCTGGTATATTGATAGTGGATGTTCCAAACATATGACTGGAGACAAAATTAAGTTTCTAACTTTAAGTGAAAACAAATCAGGGAATGTAACTTTTGGAAATGATGCACCAGGAAAAATAAAAGGTAAAGGAATGGTAAGCCTGAGTAATGGCAAAGGAAAAGCTTAAGATGTGTTGTTTGTAGATGGTCTGAAACATAATCTAATAAGTGTCAGACAAGTTTGTGACAAAGGATGTGAATTTGTTTTTACTTCTAAAGACTGTAAAATAAAGGCTTTGAGTTCAAGACAACTGATTGCAAAAGGGATAAGAAAAAACAATAATGTCTATGTGTTAAAAGAAGAAAAAGAAGAATGTCACTTAAGAAAATATGATAAAAGTTGGTTGTGGCATAGGAGACTTGGTCACCTAAATTTTGATCACATAATCAAACTCAGAAACAATGGGGCAATAAAAGATCTTCCAAAGATGTCAAAGCCATATGAATCTGTTTGTAAACCCTGTCAGATAGGAAAGCTTAGTTGCACTCAATTCAAATCTAAAAAAATTCCTTCAACAGAAAAACCTCTCCAGCTAGTATATATGAATCTATGTGGACCATCAAGGAAAGAAGGTACAGGAAAATAAAATTACTTTATGTTGATTATTGATGACTATTCTAGACTAAATTGGGTTGCCTTTTTGAAAGAAAAATCTGAAGAATTTGAAAAATTCAAAGTGTTTAAGGCTTTGACTGAGAATCAAACAGGAAAAAAATTAAAGGCAGTAAGGTCTAATAGAGGAGGAGAATTTAGTTCAGGGAACTTCAAAGAGTTCTGTGATAAACATGGGATCACAAGAGAGTACACAATTCCAAGGACTCCACAGCAAAATGGATTTCTTGAGAGGCATAATAGGTCAGTACAACAAATGGCAAGATCAATGATGAATGAAAGGAACATACCTCAGACATATTGGGTGGAAGAAGTTCATACAAATGTTCATATCCTTAACAAAGCTCATATCAGGCCACACAGTGACAAGACTCCTTATGAACTATGGTTTGGAAGACCTGCTTCAATCAAGCATTTTAAAGTCTTTGGGAGTAAATGTTATATCAAGAACAATAATGAAAATATTGGCAAATATGATGACAAGGCTGATGAAGGTATCTTCTTGGGTTATGCTACAAATAGTAAAGGGTACATATGCTACAATAAGAGACTGCATAAACTAGTTGATTGTATAGACATAAAAGTTGATGAAGAAATCCTGGTCAAGAATGTAATTAGTGTTGAACCAAGACAAAAGATATAGTTGATGATGAAGATGAACAGGTCCAAGGGTCAGAAAGAGATGAATCTAAATCAGATGAAGACACGAATACTCCAACTGACACAAATCAACAGAAAGTAGCAAAATCACCTCTCAGAATTGTTAAAAAGAATCATCCTGAAAATTAGATAATTGGAGATATAAATAAAGGAGTTAAAACAAGAAGGAAATTGATTAAAGACTCGGAACAATATCAGGTTGCTTTTTTATCTATGACTAAACCTAAAAATTTTGAGGAAGCTAGCCAGGATGATGATTGGATTAGAGCAATGAATGAAGAGCTTGATCAAATTGAAAAGAACAATACTTGGGATCTTGTCCCTAGACCTGAAGATAAGAATGTAATATGTTCCAAATGGGTGTTCAAAAATAAAATGAAAGAAAAAGGGAAAGTTTTTAAAAATAAAGCTAGATTGGTCTGTAAAGGATATGCACAAGTTGAAGGTCAGGAATTTGATGAAACTTTTGCACCAGTGGCAAGATTGGAAGCCATCATAATGTTTCTTTCTTATTCATGTCATAAAAACTTTAAAGTTTATTAGATGGATGCTAAGTCAACATTTCTTAATGGAGATCTAGAGGAAGAAGGATATATGGAGCAACCTGAAGGATTCTCATTGATAGATAATCCTAATTATGTTTGTAAGCTGAAGAAGGCCTTATATGGACTAAAACAAGAACCATGAGCTTGGTATTATAGACTGGAAAATTTTTTACAAGAAAAAGGGTTCAAGAAAGGTATTGTTGACAGTAACCTTTACATTAAGTCTGAAGGTGATAATTTACTAGTTGTTTTGGTTTATGTAGATGATATTATTTTTGGCTATACTAATGAATCATCTGTCTAGTGGTTTGCTAACTCTATGCGAACAAAATTTGAAATGTCCATGATAGGAGAACTGTCATATTTTCTTGGCTTACAAGTAAAACAAAGTTCTGCGGGAATATTTATTTCTCAAGAAAAACATTTGAAAGAGATGTTGAAGAAATTTCAGATGGAAGATTCTTCTCCAGTTAGCACACCTATGGTGGTTGGTTGCAAGTTGAGTAAATATGATATCTCACTTGATGTTGCTCAAAGGACATATCGCTCTATGATAGGCAGTCTTCTGTACATCACAACATCCCGTCCTGATATAGTGCAAGCTGTTGGAATGGTAGGTCGTTATCAGTATACTCCTAAACAAAGTCATTTGGTAGCTTTCAAAAGGATATTTAAATACTTGAAGGGAACAATGAATTATAGTCTGTGGTATCCTAGAAATCAAAATTTCTAGTTAACTGCTTATTCAAATGCAGATTGGGCAAACTATGTTGATGAGAGAAAAAGCACCAGTGGAGGAGAATTCTTTCTGGGTGACTCATTAGTTGCATGGCTTAGTAAAAATCAAGGATCCATTTCATTATCCACTACATAGGAAGAATACATTGCTGCTACTACTTGCTGCACACAAATTTTATGGATGATACAAACTCCTGCAGATCTGAAGGTAACTTACACTGATCCCATTCCAATTCACTGTGATAACACCATTGCCATTAGTGTCTCCAAGAATCCTGTTCTTCATTCCAAGACTAAACATATTACAATAAAGTACCATTTTCTCATAGAACAAGTTACAAAAAAAATTGTTCAACTGAATTATATACCTTCTACAGAACAAATTGTAGATATATTTACAAAACTATTAGCAACAACCCCTTTTGGATATCTTCGTCAAAAGTTGGGGGTTACAATTTCTTGTGTATAATCTGTTTAGCTAGTCATGGGGAGTACTTATTGAATATCTGGTGTATTTCCAAGATGATCATAGTTGACAGGGGGAGTATGTTTTGCAACAGATCAGGGGGAGCATGTTTCTTCTTTGACATTGATGTTAAAGGGGGAGAAAAGAGTCTAGGAGGAGAGTCTGAATGCATGTGGGTGCTTGAGTTGCCATGAATGAAAAAGGGGGAGAATGTTGGAAAATATTTAATAGACAACACATGCTTGTATGCTTGTCATTGATGGCAAGTACAATAGTGAAGATGGCATGAGTACAAAAAGTACGAAATAGATGGGCATTATGAGAAGACGTTGAAGAGAAGATTCGAATAAGCTCAGAAGAGATAGTGCAAAGGGTTTTTGGCAGATCATCGATGGCAATATCAGAGTAAGAGAAACAAGGTAAGCTCAGGAGGGGAAGTAGCATTTCTGATCGTTGGATCCCATTTACAATTCCCGATGATCGTCAGATCAAGTGTTGATCGGGACTGTTGATCCAAGACTCCATTTCGTAGTTTCGTGACTTGTGACTTGGAGAGGCAAGAAACATAACCATTGAAATAATGATATGTGAAATCATGATTTAATCACAGCCGTCATATCAAGGTGTGATCTGGACCGTCGAATCCATTTCACAGTTTCACGACTCGCGACTTGAAGAGGCAAGAAATATGACCATTGAAATTGTGATATGATAAATCATGATTTAATCGTAGCCATTAGATCAAGGTGTGATCTGGACCATCGACTCCATTTCAGAGTTTCGCGACTCATGACCTGGAGAGGCAAGAAATATGACCATTGAAATCATGATATTCAAAATCATGATTTAATCGCAACCGTAGATTCATCGAGATCATGAACCATTGATTTAAGCTTCATTTCAGAGTTTCACCTATCGCAGCTTGGAGTGACAAGGACCTCCATCGAAGGAATCATGAGATGCAAATTCACGATGAGATCTGGACCATAGATTCATCGAAATCGTGGACCATTGATCTAAGCTTCATTTCAGAGTTTCACCTATCGCAACTTGGAGTGACAAGGACCTCCATCGAAGGAATAGAGAGATATGAATTCACGATGAGATCTGGACCGCAGATTCATCGAGATCATGGACCGTTGATCTCAGCTCCATCTTGGGGTTTTGGGGATCGTGATTTGGAGAGTCGAGATGCCTCATCTCCAAACTCATGAAATGTGAATTCGCGAAAATCACTTTATGCATAAGTGCTTGGTCATGGCCTTGGTCATATTGAGGAATTTGCTAGCGCAGAAAAGCTCTGTATTGGAGTTTCAGAGATCACAATATGAAGTGTCGAGACACTTGGCCATAGGAATGTCGAAATGTCGAAACCCAATTTAAAGGAAAGATTAATAAAGTTTATCCAACGGTGCATATAAAATTGAATATGATCGGAGGGCTACTGTTCTCTCTCACAGTAAATTTATCAGTTACGAATCTGTTAGCAAAACTAATTCATGATTTCTGATCGGTTGGCATTTCAGTTGCTCGGGCAATTTTTCTTTTGCATAAGAATATGCGAAGAGTAAATGTTGTGGGTGTGTTGCATAAAATAAAATGAGACAAACTGTGTGTGGTTGGTCATTTTGGATGAAAAATGAATTAAACAGTAAGAAAGGGGAAATCACAGGATGTGCAGTGTGAGATCAAAAAACAAATATGTGCAGTGTGAGCCTGAAAATATGCGCAGTGTGACATAAAACTCAGAGAAGAGTAACATATGAGGAAAAGAATTGAAGCAGAGAAGAATGATAGAACAAGTTGAAGAAGATAAGAATGACATAACAAGTTGAAGCAAAGAAGACTTGCAGAACAGACAAAGGAAGAGGAGATTTATAGAACAGAGAAGAAGTGGTAAGAATTGATTTATCTATGTAGTTTCTTGTTTAATTAATCATTTATATTCCAGGGTGGTTGGGAGTTGCTAGGGAGGACTGTTGTCCTTAGAGGTTCAAATGGGAGCTTGAACACAGGGAGTTGTAGCTTCCATTTAGTTGCAGCCAGAGAAACCAGGGTGGCAGGGTGGTGCAAGGGAGAACAAGTGTTCTCTATTATACAGGTTGGAGCTCGTGTAACTGGAAGTTGGTGCTTCCATTCAGTTGGTGCTGGAACATTAAGGGAGTTGGTGCTTCCTTCTAGTGGGTGCTAGAGAAACCAGAGAGTTTGTGCTCTCAAACAAGTTGCAGCTTGTAAAATAGAGGTAGCAGCCTCACATTGAGTTGGTACTCAATTATAGATGATGTACAAAACTTAAAAGACTTCCTATCATTTCGAAGAAGAAGAGGTTTTATCCCTTTATGGGTTTCCTTGTGAAAATGTGTCTCTGTGTATACCTTATGTGTGACTGATACTCATTACTTTTATTGTACATATGTTGTATAATGTTGATGATCACTTGAAGAAAAATTAAGAAGGTATTAATAGGCTTAACATTGTTTAGGAAAAATAACAACTGATTCACCCCCCCCCCCCCTCTCAGTTGTCTTAGTAATTTCATCAAAGAAGACTTTCCTCAGATGATAACAATTCTCTTTATTAGACCTGGAGAAAATTGTAATGTTATCCAGATAAATGACTACAAATTTGTCCTTTTCCCCAATGAAGGTGATCTTCATGGCTCGTTGGAAGGTTGCTCCTGCATTCATCAACCCAAAGGGAATTTTAGCATACATGAATGTTCCCCAAGGAGTTGTGAAAGCAGTCTTCTCTCTATCTTCAGGAAATACATAGATTTGATTGTACCTAGAGAAACCATCGACCATATACATCCTAGATGAACTTGTCACTCTCTGCAAGATGTGTTCCATTTTCAGAAAAAGGGTATTTTCCTTTCTTGGAGCTCTGGTTCAAATTCCTGAAAACCTGATTTCCCCATTCTTCTTCCTTATAGGCACTAAGTTATCTACCCACTCTAAAAATATCAAAGGAATGATGATTTGTGCATCCAACAACTTCTTAACCTCCTTTTCCATAATCAACAATATCATGGGATTTATCTGTCTGAGCTTCTGCTTGAAAGGTTTGGCATCCTCTTTCAAAGGGATTTTGTGTTCAATTATGCTGGTATCATATGTTCTCAAATCCTTGTATGTCCAAGAAAAAACATGAGAGAACTCCTTTAAGAGTTTGACATACCCCTTTGTCCCTTTGACAAGCTGCTAGACAATTTGACCCATTTAGGATCCTCCTTAGTTCCTAGGTTGCATTCAGTCACACCAACATCTTCTGTTGATCCTTCAATATTTACAACAACATAATTTCTATCAAACAATCTCTCCAAAGGGACTATCCCCTTTGGAATATGGTTTCTAGGAAACTAAACAATGTGATGGTTAGTAATCTTATTCATAAAAACATCAACATGAGGGCTTTCTTTAGAATCCTGATCCTGATCAATATGCATATCAAAAAATTCATTCAAAGTCTTAAGGAACTTCTTAATCTCAATATCATCCTCGAAGACCTTCAAACATTTGACATTGTCGAGGATAGAGGGTATGTATTTTATCTCCACCTCATACTTTAGTTTCGAGGGAAAGGGACTTTGAAATTACTTGCTGAGACCGCCCAAGAATCTTCCACAGATTTATCCTCCCTTGGAACAAATGAAATATTAAAATCCAAGAATAAACTGTCAACCATATCCCATACTTCATTTCTATAGGTCCTTAGCCTTGGGTGCTTAGCCTGATACAGATTTCTTACCTGTTGAACAATCAACTCATCATCTCCAAACATTGATAACTCCTCAATTTTCATGTCTTTGGCAGCTCTCAAACCCAAGACAAGATCCTCATATTTTTCCATGTTGTTTGTTGTTTCAAATTCCAACTTGCAGGACAAATATATGGTCTCTTGGCTGGGGGAAATAAAAACTACTCCAACACCAACACTTTCCTTAGAAGAGGCTCAATAAAAAAAAAAAAAATCCACACAGAGGTCTTGGGGGGAGGCTCTTTGAAAAAGGTAATAGGTTTCTTTCTAATTTCAATAGGAGGTCGAGGAACATCATAGAGCTACAAAATACTGGTTCCTAAATCAATATCGATTGAGAAAATGGGGTGGTTGATGGGGTTGGATTCATCACTGATAATGTAGGAAAGTTGTAATTCTCTATAAATTCTCCTTTGTTCACCCCCGAATATAGGAATGGTGGCATATGAAAGTTCCATATGTAAGGTTCCCCCCAGTATCTTTATCCAAGATCTAGACAAGAGCATCACAAACTTAGGGGGAACATCAACCACTATGATATCCATGACTACACTCTTCATTGGAAGCTAGAACAAGGACACAACTAGGTCGTGATAGGTTTTTGTAACCTCCAACCCGAGCTCTTCCATGACAATCTTAGGCATGATATTGTGAGAAGCCCCTCAATCCATTAATCAATTGTGAAATACTTTATCATGAATATTCAACGATGTATAGAAATATGGGGAGGAATCATATCCATCCTCTACCAAAGGTCCTAGTATGAAAACTGGTTTTTCATCTTGGAGGTTAACTGAGTTTATGGACGAAGGTGCAAGTTCGGGCAGGAAAAGTTTTGACAGGCAACTTTTGAAATCCTCATGCTTGACTAACTCTAAGAGTGGTACATGGATTCTAATATTTTGAATATCATTCTCAAGACTAAAAGAGGAAGGAGGCTTCACAATATCCTTCACCTCTAGGATAGGACCTTTGACCACCGGTGGGGGAGTGTGTGTTTTCCTCTCTTTTCTTTTGTTTTCCATATCTTAACAGGCTTCTTGGCTCTAACAGGATGCTTGGGAATGTCAATATTTTCTTCCTTCTTCTTGGATCTGAGGTTATATCTATTTGGATCGCTGCTAGTCTTTTCTCCTTTTCTCAACTCATTCAATTGATCATTCATGAGGGCCTCTTCATATGTATACTGAGTTAAATGAGGGGATGAAGAGATATATCCAAGGCAATGGATATCAGGATCAATATCTTTTTTCTCTTCATCTTCATTAGCAACCAGGTTATTTTGGAGAGGAGTTTGGATTTTCTAATCATCTATGTCCATGTTTCTCTGATCTCTTTGGATGATCTGAGGGGAATTAGTTGGTCTTCTGAAACTACCCCTATTCTCAGTATTTTTGGAATTCCTATAGCCCTTCTTTCCTTCTAATTCGATCTTTTCCATTCTAGAAGAAAGTGATTTTAGTAGCGTGGTAACTTCATTAGTTTGAAGGGGGGCAACAGAGGAACTAGAAGTGAGAGTTTCATACCTACCTCTTCCTCTGTCTCTGTCAGTTTTACCCCTAAGTTTTTCAGCTCCTAATATATTAGATTCTACTTCAAGAGCTGCATCTTGTATATGAGCCAAGGTGGTAGCGCTTCTTTCTCTCAACAAGAGGAAAAAATTAGGGCTAAAAGAACTAGAATAAGGCATCTTGGTAGAGGTTTCTGAATGTTTAACTTCAATGAGAATCTTTTTATACATCTTATTAAATCTCTTCGAGAAGCCTGAAACAGATTCCCCCTCTTCTCTCTTAAGTGCCTAGAATTATATAATATAATAAAGGAGATCTTTTTTATTCCTAATGTGTTAAGAATTAATCATCTAGAGTAGAAATCCTATCAACAGATCTAGGAGGCAAGTCCTTAAACCAATCCTTGGCATCACCATTAAGCATTTGTATAAAAGGTCTCATCGACACATCTTCATTTTCGATGGCCTGAATCTCTGTAAATCTATAAAAGGATGCAAGGTGCTCTTCTGTAGTCACGTCTCACTCCCTTATGAACTGGAGCATGTACTTAAGGTAGTATGTGGCTGGAAGAGCATTCATAGGTTGAGGTAAAACTAGAGGGTTGTATCTAACAACCAATATATCAACCATCCTATTCCTAGGAGGATTAACACCTGCCATTTGGATGTGAACAGAAGGAGAACTAGGAGGAGATGGAGTTCAGACAGGCGAGATTGGGGTTGTTCTTTTGGGAGAAAAAGGAAAAGGCTAAGCGTTAGGAGATAAAGATGAGGGGCTAGAGGTAACATAGGTTTCCCTTTCAGTAACTGCAACAAATTTAATAGGAGGAGGAGTAGTCAATTCTGGAGTAGGAAAGTATTCTAAGGTCAAATCTCTCTCCTTCCACTTCACAAATTCAGGGGAGAAAGGGGTGTCAAAGATTTATCCCTGCAATACAGGGCTAGGAGGGGAGAAATCAACAGGAAAACTCCCAAAATTTAAAATCCTTGAAACTCCAACAACTGGTAGAATAGGAAAACTAGATGTAATTAATGGAGTTTTTAAAGAAGGATCATGTCAATTACCAGAATCACCTGGTACAACAGTTGAGGTACCTTCTTGAGAGGTATTTTCTTTTCTGATAATTTTCTTTGGGTCAGCTTCAGGTGTGTCTAGAGGTAGTTGCAGAGTGGACCTCGTGTGTCTGCTTTTAGGAGCGACAACTGAAACAATGGAGTCGAGATAGTGGAGTTTCCTCAGTGGAGTTGCCAGGCAAGTGAAATCTTCAAAGATTCTGATGTCTAATGCATCTTCATAATCAAATGTTCATTGTCATTCTACCCAGGGAAAATATTCAATTCGTCCCCAAAAATGGTGCCAAGAATGTTAGCACTGATAGTCACCCTCAAATTGCAGGAGGATGAGCCCAGTATCCATCAGAGTTTTTGGTGGATGTTTGGTTTATATGAGTGGAGGTCAATGGACAAAACTCAATATATGAATGATGTTAAACCCATAACTGGACAAGAAATGCACAGGGAAGTGAGGGCCATAACTAACTTCAGTCAGTGAATTGAGTTTAAGCATGAGTAGAGGGAAGACTTAGTAAGAAAGGTGGACAAGACCACTATGGGCATCATGCCTTCAAGCATCTCGGAGAGGAAAAACTTAGACTCAATATCACTCTTAAGCTCAAGCTTCAGACATTGAAATATGTCCAAACAACACAATCACAACAACACAATGATCAAACCTACATCACCATGCAACTACAACAACTCTACTAGATCCTCCATGCCCGAGCCATTCAGTGTAAGAGGGGAAAATATCACAAGGAATTTGACTAAAACTGGTCATGATACCACTGCAATCAAACCTACATTACAACAACATAACAATCCTCGACTGAATCCTCCATGCCTGAGTGTTTTAGTACAATTTTTACAAAGAGATGAAAAGAGGCTGACATCTATTAATCTAAAAGTCTCAAATCTTATACATAACCAGAGAACATTTCTTGCTTCAAAACGTTACAAAACATGGAGCTCTACTCAAGCAGTTGATGACCTTAACAAAATATCAAAACTATCTATCTATACTCAAAACAACTTACCACTACCAGGAGCACAATCGGTCCCCTACATTCAAGGATTTACACCAATGTCTACTTTTTCAGACTGTGCAGGCATTCTTATGTTATACACGAGCTCACATCAACATGGGTTTTGTAGGAAAATCTGTTCGCATGAGTACCATGGGATGGCGGTTTAGTCCCCACGACATGACCTTCCATACCTTCCATTTATGGAGTGAGACGAGGTTTCAACCACCACTTCTTTTTCCATTAACTACCTTCATTGGGATCAGGACAAGGCTTAGCTCCCAGGGATCTACCATGCACTACTAGTGACCCTTCGAGTCAACCTGACACCTTGAAAACATGATAGTCTCGTTCTCTAACTCACTTGGGCATCCTCAACTTTTGATGCAAGTCTCATGAAATCCACGCCATTTCCTTCGCACTCCCAAAGCTCCTGGTTCCAACTTCTCTTTCATTGCATTTTCTTGCATGTGAGCTCAGGCTATGAACATAATCCCAACTCCTGGGTGCATCACAATTTTGCATTTCGGGGGGCCTTCACATCATTTGACTACAATCTCTCGATACCCGATATTGCAAAATCAACTGACTCAGATGGATGGCTGGATCTGCTTTGCATCTGATGGCTGCAATTTCTCCCTTGGAACTCCACCTTAGCTGGCTCTATGCTATGGGTGCCAAGCTTTCCTCCTAGACCCTCTTTCCATGTGACCTTGGGATGTGACCATGGGCCCAAATCTTGGGCGCTTTGTGATTTCGCATTTCAGGAACTTGCACCTTGCTCCATGCTGAAACCCTCGACTCATGAAATCGTGATTTTCCATATCTTCTACCATGTGCCCCTTTGGTTTGGATGACCCAGATCCATTTTCCTTTGACTCCTTCCAAAACTCTCGAAAGTCACTTCCGCGAACTATTGTATCGATGATCCATGACTTTCCTTGATCCAATAACTGCGATATTTTCACGAATTCATACCTCGTGAATTCTAACAATTCTTTCCTATGCACTTTCTGAGTTCGGAGTCCGCAAAATCATTGATCTTGTGCCACACGTCCCTCTGAATGGGAAGGTCTAGATCAAGTTGTGATTTCTCATTTCACGAGTCCTCATAACTTTTCCCTCTTACTTTACTGACTCGAGAAACTACGAAATGATGATCTCCCACCATGTGCCATTCCCAACACCAACGACTAGGATTGACCTCATAACCCCGGGCCTCTGTCTGTCATTAAACTTCATGCAACTTTATGATCCTGAACACCTGAAGGCCACAAATATGAAATTCAAATGGAAACCCATCTGATGAAAACTGAACTTGCTCTCTCACTTGATTTAAGTCTATATTAGTGTTGGGCTCCGGATTTATAACATTTTCTTGCTGTTTCTTGAAGATATTAATTACTCTCCTGAAGACTTTTGTTTAACAAAGGGCATTCTTTCTATACTATTCATGTTCTGTTACACATATATGTTCCATTGCAGACAGAAACCATGAAGTGCTTCCAAAACCACAAATGAGCGAAGAATTCAACTATAATGTGGATGCACTGTCACCTCTTGGTGCAAATATGGTAAAGGGCAGACAAGGAGTAATTCATCTATGGATCAAAGTTACCAAGTAGTGCTTCTGGTGTTGTTGAAGTTGTTTACAAAAAGACATGGGGTTATTGTTAACCCTGGTGGTGCTAGTGGAGGACCAGGGTATGTTTGTGTTTT
>JZKD02S0943341.1:494157-529051 GCA_000966675.3 Picea glauca | reverse complement strand
CATCTGCATCTATTTGACCTTCAAATACGGGAATATCAAAATTAACCTGTACCTTGAAAGGTGAGGTGCCTCCAAAGTGGTCGCTTGATGAAGATGCACCTGATGCTATCGACAGACGTTGAAGGATGTGGGAAAAATTCTCCATCATTTTGTCCCTCTGTTGCGTGAGAGCTTGCTCAAGCAACAGACTGATAGGATTGTCTTCTCCGTCGTTTTTATTTTCTTCCGCCATTGAGGGTTTCTTGGGTGTGCAAGAGCGATTGTCTTCAAGAGAGAAAAGATCGAGACCCAACTTTCTATACTCAGACCTTTTCAGGGACATGCACTGAAAAATGATCAAGAGCAACCAACTCTGATACCACTGATCCAGAATTTTTTTTGGTGTGAAATGAGAGCGGAGATATAATAAAGAAATGCACAGAGATATTGAATATATTCAATAATATAACATAAATGTATCAGAGATGCAACCATAAACACAGATATACAGTAAGACACGATCTCTATTAATCAGAGAAATGTACAGAGACTGTAAAAATACAGAGTGAAAGACTCGCTAGAATGGTGGCAGCTTATCTCTGAGAAGAGATGTGACTGCTATTCGCATTCGCAAGAAGATGGTTACAATGAGGCTCTGAAGGCCCTTTTACAATAAACAGGAATGCCAAAAGTCCTAGACATCCAAAAACCTAACCCTAGGATATAAAGCGCCAAAAGTCATGTGGGCCCCGTTTGGGTAAGTTGGTGCATCAACTTCCCAAGGTCGTAACTTTTGCATATGATCTCCATTTTAGGCGTGTGATAGCTAGTTGGAAAGGTATCTTCGAGGAGATTCATTTTGGGGGCTCAATCATGACTTTGGATATCATTGAGAACATTGATCTCGAAAAACCTTCATTTGGACCCTCAAAATGGCCCCGAAAGTTAAAACCTGCTAAAAATAGTAAATTGCCAAAATGGCCAGAAAACTGTTTTGAGCCATTTAGAAAAGGTGGGTGGCCACCGATATCCACCTAGATCAATACAAGTGTTTAACTAAGGATATGAATCTTAATATACTACTGCAAGATATTTTTAGTGCTATGAAACCATATAGTCTTCATCCATAACCGATCATGTACAATTCTATCTATGTGAATAAAATTTGTTAAAGTTGAACATAGAGAGAATTCATTGGATTACTGAGCATTAATTAATGTTGTTAAACAATGTGAGACAACTCACCGATAATGAAAATGAGTGTCAAGGTACATTAGTGCATTATGTCAGGAACAAATAGATGTGATGAAGTCGAGTCCGCTATAGAATATGACAATAATGATATATTGATGTATTTCCACCGTTGTCAGTGAGGAAACTTGCCATCGATGTATGTAAGCTCCAAGGCACTATAAAATATCTCTAACCTTGATCCCAGATAATGTGCTGAATTCGATGGGACAATATTTTTTGGAAAGAGGGACTTAAAAAATCTAACCTAATCCAACTCAATCATAGAAAAAAATGATTTGAAGAACCATAAATCAAATATTTTCACTATCAAGCAAATTTTAATTGGAAAAAGAAAAAGGATAGTGAGCTATTTTTGTGTTGTAAGTGAACTGAGTGACTTTATTCATGGGCTATGGGTGGATGGAGATGGGGTATGAAAGTAAGGAAACCCATGAAGGGAAAATGGGTTGAATTCATCCTCTGGTAGTAGTGGTAATAAGCAAATTTTAAGGTTGACTACCTAAACAAATAGAAGTTTGGGCTTCAACATGGATGGATTGTTAAGCTCAGAGTCAGAAAAATGAATAAGAATACCATGGAATAATGAAATTCTGGAAGGATTTATTAAGTGGTGATGGCATGGTGGGTGTGGCTCCTCCTTGGTATTATTTTTATGTGGATGTATGGATGCCATTCCCTTCTTAAAAAAAATGGTATTGAAAATCACTTGTGAATCAATTGACCTTCTTGATCCTCCTAGGACTTGCAAAACCTTATCACCTTCTTCCCATAAAACATAAGATCATGGAAGAAGAGAGGTGTACCTGATCTCTTCATCCATAAAATATGAAAAAAATTAACTAGTTCTATTAGCGCTTATTCTTGGAAGGGGGTGTTTTTCCTTTGAAGTTGGCCATTGGGTGACCAAATGTGCGAAATAGGGTTTAAAAACCAACCATATGCATTTTTATCAAAAGGTGGGGTGAAATTATGCAAAGACATGCACATACCTGTTTGATGGAAATCCATCAAGCACATGCTCAGTCTCAACAGTCAGATCCATCAGATAAATTAGATCGATGGCCATTGGGCGATCGAGATTGTAGAGTTGCGGAAAGTTTAGCATCAGACCAAGGCCCAAAATCCCTAAATTTGGGTCGTTCATTTCAGAGGGACATGTGGCACACGATCAACATAGTTAATATTTTGTGATTAGGAGGTCAAGAGTCAATCACATCAAATATTGCAAAATATGAAATCATGAAAAGATCGTAGTCGTTGATCAAGCGAGAAGGCAAAGACCAGTTTCAAATGACAAGGATCCATCGATGGAGCAGATCGATGGTCATCGGGTAGTCAGGGTAGTGAAGTTGCCCAAATTTTAGTGCCAGGGCAGAGGCTTGATATCAAAGTTCAAGAAAAGTTTGATCTGGGCCGTAGATATTGAGGAGACAGGTGGTGGTCATCTGGGGTTTTGCAGAAATGACTTTCGGGGTTTTTGTAATGAGTTACATGCAATTTTCACAAAATGAAAAATTGTGAAATAGATCTGAGGCATCCATTCCAGCATGACACATGGTTTAGGATCATTGTTTCACTTACTCGCTACTGAAGAAAGTCAACAGAGGGAGCGACGAGAACTCGCGATATGCGAAGTGTTGAAACGCTCGGAAGTTCTAGCCCCGCGAAATAGCTAGAGGCCATGTGGAAGAGCTGAAGGGAGGAGCTAGGGATCGCTAAGACCTTTTTGACATTTTGGGACCCAAGGATTCGAAGGAAGTAGATTTGAGAGGAGTGAAGATTCCCAATATAGGAAATCCCGGTAAGGCTTGGGAATTAGGCCCATGGTCATGGCCCAGGTCGCATGTGGGTTAGGGTGCAAAGTTCAAGTGAGTGGAACCAAGGGCCAAAACATCGGTTTTAGTCACATAAATAGGCCACCACAGTTTCCAGGTGCCATGTTGACTCAACCTCCTTCTGATCCTGATGAGGCAGTTAAAGAAGACCAGGGAGGTGGTTGGAATGTCATCTCCCTCCATGAATGCAGAGGTCAAATCTGTCAGCCCATGGTACCTTTTTGGACTGATTTTTCCTATGAGCCCATACTATTTAAGGTCACATATAATAGAGGAATACCTGAATAGTCTGACGGAGAAGACGTCGTGCCATGGAAGCTCGAGCACGCCTCTGCTAGGAAAAATTTTTGAGTATAAATAGTTAGTTTTGATATTTTGTAAAGGGTTGATAGTTGAGCTTGTCTTTCGTATTGTAAATTTTTTATGAAGCATTGGTTTCTCTAGTTATGTATCTGTATTTGAGACTTCTTGTTTGATGAAAGCCAACTTCTTTTCATATCTTTGTAAAAAGCTGTGTTAAAACACTCAAAATTGGAGGATCCAGTCAAGGGTATTTGTGTTGTTGTGATGTATGTTTGATCAAAGCAATACTATCACCCGTTTTAAGCAGTTTCATGTGTTATCTTCTCCCTCGTACACTGAGTAGCTTAGAATTGGAGGATCTAGTCGAGATGTTATGATAGCATTGTGATGTAGATTTGATCACTATTTTTTTGTGACTGTGTCATCTCGACACATTTCAGTGTTTTCTTTTTCTTCTCCAAGCTGTTGGAAGGCCTGATTCCCATAGTAGTCTTGTCCACCACTCTCACCAAGTATTCCCTCTACTCATTTTAAACTCAAATTCCTGACTGAAGTTAGATCAATACCTCACCTACTTGTTCATACCTAGCCTAGTTTTCTAAGTTAAAGAGATATTATCCTGGGTCTATGCCCATTCGACCACCCCAATTTATTATTGTGACATATAAAACTGATGGGTATCAAGCTTACCTCTACCGCAATCCAGAGGTGACCTCTGGTGCTAACATTTCTAGTGCTTCTTCCTGGGAGGAAATTGAAGATTTTCCATGGGTAGAACGACAACGTTTACTAGTTCTGAAAGGTGCATCATAACTTAGTACTTCAAATATTGCAACTGTGCACTTGACGACTCCACTGAGGTGGTTCTACTGTCTTGGTTTTGTTGTTTCAGTGTTACTGCTTCCGGCTACACCTGGTAGCCCTCGGGAGATCACAACGATCAGATCTAGTCGTTGATGGTGAATCAAGGCTAGACTCACTCATTCTACATATCATTCACCTAGTGACTCCATGGATGAGGGAGCATTTAGCGACCCCACTAGTTCGAAATGGATAAAATATTGGCTCAGAGGTTTCCTCCTTTTAATTTTTATGTTGTTTTTGGTTTTCCTAATGTTCTCCCTACTGTGGATGAATGGGGTGATTATTTGCCCATATTTAGAGGGCATGTAGAGGAAAACACTGCTAAGCATTTCCGTGAGTTTCATGAACTCATGCATCAATGGGATATACATCCCGAGGATGTATTATTAAAAAATGTCATGTTCTCATTAGAAAAGGATGCTCATAAATGGTATCATTCTTTACCCCCTGCTAGCATCTCCTCCCTGAGAGAGTTTCTGTTATGAACATAAATATACATAAATAGATATTCATAAACATAATAATAGTTAATAAATAATAATTATTAATAATGAAAGGTCATGTCTCAAAGGACATGACTATTGGAAAAGGGAACCCCTGCGCGGGTATATAAACGAGCCCTCATTCTCAATTGTAATCATCTCATTATATCTTATTATTCATTTATTATTTACAGTCCTATATGGATTATTTTGTTATATTCTAGATATTTTGGATAATTCTTGTGTGAGCGAACTTTGTTCGTCTCATTTGGTATCAGAGATTTGTTTTCTTGATCCCGGCCTTTGGCCAATTCCTTATCAGACCTTGTCTGATCTGGCTTTTAGCCAACTCCATCATTTTAGAGTTTCTATGAGAAAATTGGTCTTTGACCATCAATCAGGCCTTTGGCCACCCTCTTTATCAGATCTTGTCTGATCTGGATTTTGGCCAACCCCATCATTTCAGAGTTTCTCTGAGAAATCTGGTCATTGACCACTGATTAGGCCTTTGGCCATTCAAATTTTCAAGTTCGTAAGAACCTCAGTCCTTGACTAATTCAGGGTGTTGGCCATATAAAACTCAGAAGTTTGTTGAAAAACTTTCCGCTGCAAATCCAATCACCATTTCATGATTAAATTGAAAAAAAAAAAAAAAACAAGAAATTGTTGTTTAAGAAAAGATTGTTCCATTACTAGATCTTTGGTCAAATTTCATTTCCCTTGGCAAAGTATCTATTGGCTTTTGGCCACAAACATAGTTTTCAGTGTTTCTCTAAACTGTTTGGTCCTTGACCACTACTGGACCTTGGCCATTTACCATAAAAAAAATACGAGTGATCTGTCTTCCATTGAGCGGATCCATTATAAACTTTGAATCCATTCTTCATCGGGGAGTAAACAATTCAAGATGTTGGGAATTTAAGATTCTATTGGGCACTTTCTTAACAATTCATCGAGCTACTATAGATAACATCAGTTGCATCATTTACATAAAACCATTAAAGATCGCGCCTTAAAGTATCCAACTGTTATCATCGTGGGACTATCCAAAAGTATTGTCATCTAGCACAAAGGGTTTGATATATTAATTGTTTCCGCCATACAAATACTGAAATCGTCGCTCTAATATCTGGCTGACATCCATGGAAATAACTCGCTACAGTTGTGTCTTCTTGGATCGGGCCACCAACAACCGACTGTTAAGAATTTTCATTTAGGTACACAACTGAAGCCTGTTCGTCATCCAAAAAGATGCCAAATAGCCACCGTGGATAGGGTCGTGATGGTAAGAGAAAGGTCACGATAGAAATCGAAGGAACTAAAGGTGAATTGTGAAACTAAAAAGATAAAAAAAATAAACGTCGTCTCATTTGGTACCATTCGTACCGTCCGTTGACATGATATATGTCCATACAAAATTAATAATTGAAGTAGTTGATGCATTCATATAGTCGCAACCTTCCAAAAAATTAACCAGTCAAACACCACATAAATGATAAAGCATCGTGTGGATGGATAACATAAGGTTTAAAAAAAAAAAAATTAAAGAAATTATATAACAAAACAAAACTAAGCTTATATAACTATACGCATAGTATTAATGCACGTGAGTTCTATGTTGACTAAGAATTTACCATCAACAAAAACATAAAAAGTGATTGTTCTCCCACATCAAAAATTATATCATAATATAACCTTATATTATATTATTATATTGAGTTATATCATATTTAAAAGGGTTGATCTTTCAATCTAAGATTAAAAAAAAAATGATATTAAATAATATTTAAAAGTAAAGGAATAAAGTGATATTTCAAAAAATTAAAGATTGAAGATGCTAAGAAAAGAAAAAGGGGATGGATCACTCCCCAAAAGATTCAACACATTAGTTTGGGAATTCGAAGGTTATATCATCTTGTTTCATCGAGAGTCACAACTACAAGCACAAAAGATTTGAGAAGCCATTGATGCTAGAACAAAAGTTCAAAGGGAAGCCTTCCAGTGCTTATGCTTTGAGGACAAAGCATTTTTAAGGGGAAGGAAATGTTATGAACATAAATATACATAAATAGATATTCATAAACATAATAATAGTTAATAAATAATAATTATTAATAATGAAAGGTCATGTCTCAAAGGACATGACTATTGGCAAAGGGCAGCCCTGCGTGGGTATATAAACGAGCCCTCATTCTCAATTGTAATCATCTCATTATATCTTATTATTCATTTATTATTTACAATCCTATATGGATTATTTTGTTATATTCTAGATATTTTGGATAATTCTTGTGTTAGCGAACTTTGTTCGCCTCAGTTTCATGCAGCCTTTAGTAGGCACTATCAAAGGAATTATTCCTCTGAGTTAATCTGTCATAATTGTTCTCAGGAATATGAAGGCCATGATCAGTATGTGGCTGTGCATTATGAAATATGCAAGGATGAGGAACATGAAGAGGGGGATGCTCTGGGTGAGTTGATAGTGCTGGTAGAATATCTCTCTGCAGAGATAGAAGAATTGAAGGAAGATCATGACTGCTACCTTTTTGAAGAAGATGTAGAAGATTTTTTAGTCTTAGAAGCAGATGTTCTTGATATCCCTACTCATGATGATAACATTGAATATTTCAGGACTGTAGAGGCCTTGCATTCCTCTCCTAGCATGCTTGTTGTACCAAGATATGATGATTATTCAGATGAAGAACAATAGAGCCCCACATCCCAATTTGCTGACTAGAGGAGCATTCAACCTGTATATGACAACTACAAATCAGATTTTGAGCTGAATATGAAGGACTTCCAAGAGCAGACTGCAGAGCCTTATTCTCTTTTCGTTAAATAAGAATATTACGAGGAAATCAACCATCCTGAGACTGTAGAAGACGCTAGGAAGTGGATTGAATAACAAATCTTTCCCACGGGTCCTGTTTATGATGATTATGAATCTGACCCTTGGGAGAGAAAAGGAGAAAAACCAGAGGAGCAACAAAAGGGGTAGTCTATCCCCTGTCTAGAGACTATCCATGAGCAGCCATCGCCTGAGCTTAGTTAGCCTACACCAGCCTTTCACCCCCCTGGGCCTACCAGATATATTCAGCCACATGTGAACAACCGTGTAGCAGAGGAGGCTGCTTGTTACAAATTTTCTAGAGTTTGTTGCTCGACCTATGCACCTATGAAGGAATACATGGAATTGCATTTCCTTCATGTTTTGAAACTGCCCATCTTTCTCCCGACCTTAGCATTACGAGGAAATCTTAAGGATGTAACTGTTCTACTATCGTAGCTACATCATCTTCTAGTGATCATTAACAGAGTAAAGGAGCTTCCAATTAGGAAGTCACTTGAATGGAAATGGTGGAAGTTTTATTTCACCTAACACTATGTAAAATTTTATTAGTTTAGGACTGTACATAAATAATCTCCTTTGAGCATGTGTTTTTATTTTTGTTTTTACTTTCAGCCTTTATTTTCGGTAGTGTGTTTTGAGCTTGACTCCATAGCCCAACAGAAGGCATCTGGAACTGCAAAAGGAGATATTAGAGCCTTGCAGGGAGGAATTTATCCCCCATGGAGCCTAATGTTAGCACTTATTCTTGCAAGAGGATTTTTTTCCTTTGAAGTTGGCCATTTGGTGACCAAATGCGAGAAATAGGGTTTAAAAACCCACCATATGCATTTTTATTCAAAGACAGGGTGCGATTATGCAAAGGTGCGCACATACCTGGTCGACAAAAATCCATCAAGCATAGGCTCAGTCTCAGCCATTAGATCCATCAGATAAATTAGATCAACATCCATCGGGCGATCAGGATTGTAAAATTGCGCAAATTTTAGCATCGGACCAAAGCCCAAAATCTCAAAATCTGGGCCGTTCATTTCAGAGGGACATGTGGCGCACGATCAGCATAGTCGCAATTTTGCGATCAGTAGGTCGAGAGTCGATAACATCAGATCTCTAAAAATGAGAAATCGCAAAAAGATCGCAGTTGTTGATCAAGTGAGTGGGCAAATACCATTTTCCAATGGCAGGATCCATCGATGGATTAGATTAGTGGTCATCGGGTAGTCAGGGAAATGAAGTTTCCTAAATTTTAGTGCCAGGGTAGAGGCTCGAGATCAAAGGTCAAGCAAAGTTTGATTTAGGCCGTAGATATTGAGGAGACAGGTGGCGGTCATCCATGGTTTCACATAAATGAATTTTGTGGGTTTTGTAATGAGTTACACGCAATTTTTGTGAAATGCAAAATTGTGAAATAGATCTGAGCCAAGCAGGACACGTGGCACAGGATTAGCGTTTCGCTGACTTGCTACTGAAGAAAGTCAACAGAGGGAGCGAAAAGAACTCACGATATGTGAAGTGCCGAAGAGCTTGGAAGTTATAGCCACGAGACATAGCCAGAGGCCATGTGGTAGATTTGAAGGGAGGAGCTAGGGACTGTTAAGCCCTTATTGGCATTTTGGGACCTAGGGATTCGAAGGAAGGAGAGTTGGGAGGAGTTAAGATTCCCGATACACGAAATCACGGTAAAGGGTGGATGGTTGAGCTAGGCTCTCGTATTGTAAAGTTTTGATGAAGAACTGGTTTCTCTGGTTATGTATCTATATTTGAAACTTCTTTTTTGATGAAAGTCAACTTATTTTCATATCTTTGTAAACCGTTGTGTTAAAACACTCGAAATTGGAGGATCCAGTCAAGGGTATTTGTGTTGTTGTGATGTATGTTTGATCATAGCAATATTATCACCAGTTTTAAGCAGTTTCCTATGTTATATTCTCCCTCTTACACTAAGTAGCTCGAAATTGGAGGATCTAGTCGAGATGTTACGATAGCATTGTGATGTAGGTTTGGTCACTGTGTTGTTGTGACTGTGTCATCTCGACACATTTCAATGTCTTGTTTTTCTTCTCCAAGCTAATGGAAGTCTTGATGCCCATAGCAGTATTGTCCATCACTCTCACTAAGTCTTCCCTATGCTCATTTTAAACTCAACTTCCTTACTGAATTTAGATCAAGACCTCACCTAGTCATGCATACCTGGCCTAGTTTTCTGAGTTAAAGCGATATTCTCCCAGGTCTACACCCATTCGACAACCCCAATTTATTATCGTGACATATAAAACTGATGGGTATCAGGCTTACCTCTGTCGCAATCCATAGGTGATGTTTGGTGCTAACAAGTTCTTATGAAACAAAACCAAGGAGGAGAAATAAAACAAAGTGCACTTTTACCTGCTGAGGAGTGTTGGCTAGCTAGACCACCGAGTGGTATTTCATTGATAAATTCTTCGTTTGATGTCCAATTTAGGTGATTCAAAATCAAAATAAAATTATATTCATATGGATATCTTCATTAGAAATGGGATTTTAAAATTCCATGATATTATATGCCAAATCATCTTAGTAACAACCTACATGACATAGGTGTTTTCGAATTTCCACCTAGACCAACAATCACTATTTTGATCATAACTTTTTCATTAAAGGTCCGATTGAAGAAATTCTAGTTGAATATTAAATCAATTTCATTTAAGTATCTCCAATAGAAACATGTTTTGAATACAATAATAATTGATGGATTAAATATGGCAAGGGACAACCTATGAAACATAGTTTTAGGAATGCTGATTTAGGATAGAAAGTTAGCATTTTGGACATAACTTTCTCGCATGATATTGAAATTGAGTGATTCAAATTTAGTTTTAAACTATATTAATATCTTAATACACCATAGAAATAGGTTTTAAATATCTATCCATTTAGGAATCCAAAAGGTGATTGTCCTAACTATGTTCCTGAGTTACCTACTCTACATCTAGTCAATGTTTTGGTCATGACATTTTTGTTTGAGATCCAAATTGGGTTAGAAACTATATTCCAAGGGATATTTCCACTAGAAACATGTTCTAAAGTTTTTCAATTTTAGTCCCGCAAATCTTGACTGCCCCAACTCTATGTTTAGAATATTTTTGAAGTCAATTTTCTACAAAAAAGACTATTTTCTCCTAAAATGTGATCTAGGTATTTGGAATTATTGGTGAGTATTTCTATGATGATTTTATGAGTTCATCCCCTAAAAAAAATCCCATATCTATCTTGTATATCTGAAATATGGCATTTAAAGAACTTATGGTAAGTTGATGAATTTGTAAGAAATTGTCACTCTATTATGAAAATTTGGACAAGAGTTTTGCGTATTAATTAGATGAGTTACATTGGATTTTCCTTTGGAAATATCCTATCCTTGTTTTTAAATCCTCCTCCATATGTATCCCTTCTCTTGTATATCTTCCTGCCAAATTTTAGTGGATGGGGTGGTTCTTACTGCATCACTAGATGAAATTTAAATAATTAAAAACGGCTCTACCCTTAATATTCAAAAGAATGAATGAAATATATAGAAATAAAACACGCCATAATTATCAAATTTCACATCAAAACTAATCATGTATTCAAATGCCTTCATTCTACTAAGACTTTTTTGTCACAAAGTTATCTATTGACATGAGTTAGTTTTTTCCTTTCCATGAATCAATCTAAAAGAAAACACATTGTACCAACATACTTTATAATATATGAGATAACATACTCATGATAGTAAATGCGTCAGGATTTTACACTACAAAAATTATATAGTGATGTCATCTTTGTGTCTTACCGTCACTATCTCATTGCATCTAGAATGTTAGCACAACCAAGGATCATATGAAGAAACACAAATGGAAAAAATGAAAGACTGAAAACCAAATTACCAATTCCCAATCCCTTAGCATCTTCTCAACAATGACGCCAAAAATGTTAAAAAAATTAATTTTGTTAAATTGTTGATCATTAAATTATCAATCCGGGAGCTCATAATATTGTGAGACATTGACATTGTATGTGAAATACCAAGCATTTAAAATAATACTACTAAATTCAAAGCACAATTCACTCGATAAATCATTTCTAGGAGTCAAGACATAACAAATTTGATAGATTTACCAACAATAAAACAAAATCAAATAAATCTTGTGATATAAAATCTATTCCAAAAATATATCAGTGATAGATTTGAGTCTTAGGGGTTCATATCTCTTTCTAGATCTAAGGTTTAACAACTTCCTAAAATTTCTGGAAACAAACCATAGACGACTGTTAACACACTTGGACATAATTTAAAAGAATGAAGATAAAGTATAGGAATAAGAAAATTGAGCAATCAAATCTTCAAAGTAAAAGAAAGAACTTTAAACCATCACACCATTCTTATGGAAAAGAAACACACCATGCTTGTATTTAATAAATAAAGCTAACTACAAGATAAATTACACAAATAAATAAAGAACGACCATGCTCTCATGGAGTAAGCTCTTTCTCCTACGAGTTCATGGAGGGGAACTAAACTAGAACATTATAGAATTTAATCAAACCATAAAACACAATAAAATTACATCTAGGAGTGAATGAAATCTATAGAAATAAAACACACCATAATTATCAAATTTCACATCAAAACTAATCATGTATTCAAATTCCTTCATTCTACTAGGACTCTCTTGTCACCAAGTTATCTATTGACATGAGTTAGATTTTTTCTTTCCATGAATCAAACTAAAAGAAAACACATTGTACCAACATACTTTAGAATAGGTGATATAATGTACTCATGATAGTGAATGCATTAGGATTTTACACTACAAAAGTTATATAGTGCGGTCGTCTTTACGTCTTACCGTCATTATCTCATTCCATCTAGAATGTTAGCAAAACTAATGATCATATGAAGAAACACAAACGGAAAAAATGAAAGAAGGAAAACCAAATTACCAATTCCCAATCCCTTAGCATATTTGCAACAATGACGCCAAAAATGCCAGAAAATTTAATTTTCTTAAATTGTTGATCATTAAATTGTCAATCCAGGAGCTTGTAATATTGTGAGACACTGGCACTGTATGTGCAAGACCAAGCAACTAAACCAATACTACTAAATTCAAAATGCAATTCGCTCGATAGATCATTTCCAGGAGTCAAGACATAACAACTTTGATATCTTTACCAAGCATAAAACCAAATAAAATAAATATTGTGATATAAAACCTATTCCAAAAATATCTCATCCATAGATTTGAGTCTTGCGTCTTCATATCTCTTTCTAGATCTCAGGGTTAACAACTTCCTAAAATTTCTGGAAACAAAACATGCATGATTGCTAACACACTTCGACATAATTTAAAAGCATGAAGATAAAGTAAAGGAATAAGAAAATTAACCAATCAAATCTTCAAATTAAAAGCAAGAACTTTAAACCATCACACCATTCTTATGGAAAAGAAATACACCATGCTTGTATTTAATAAATAAATCTAACTACAAGATAAAAAATAAATAAAGAACGACCATGCTCTCATGGAGAAAGCTCTTTCTCCTACGAATTCATGGTGGAGAATTAAACTAGAACATCATAGAATTTAATCAAATAATAAAACAAAATAAAATTGCATACTTACAATCCATATAAGAAAATTTCCTGAAATGTTTTATTCACTCCATCACGAATTAGACATTTTCTCTAAGATTCCTCCTCTTTGGAATGGAGAAGAAACTCTTATTTATATATAATTTGCTTTGAAAATAAGATAAGAAACTTATAAATTCAGAGCCACTTTTCTCTCGTGTGGTTACAACCATTTACTAATAAGTAAAAACTAAAAAACAAATAGTAAATGATTACAAGATTTTTGCTAATAATTCAAAACAAATCACACTAATCCTTTATATGGTCCAAGATTCTTTCCACATCCAATATAGTTGATGATGATCCAAATCTATGACAAATGTTCAATGGTTGAAGAATAAATTCTAATTTGGAGCTATGTGGTAAAAATAAGCATTGTTGCAAACTACAATTGGACCTGTAATCATCACCAAAATATCCCAACTTTCAAGGTTAAGTGAGAACATGCTATCTTTCTAATATTTATTCATCAATTCGCTTAAAATACCAAAATAAATATATTGGAACATAATATTCCTAATCCCTCATACAAACATTAAAATGGTCTTAATGTAAGGTTACAAGAAAATGGAAAATGGTTAAAAGTCAAGGAAAAAGGGTGTGAAAGATGACATTTTGGTTACACAATAGGGATTAAAAATATTGTTATATTTTGCTTCCCTTAATAGGAACATCGTCTTCGGTTTGTTTCTACACCTTAGTAAATTATTACCATGTCTTCATTGTCTAGTTGCTACAATATGTATCATTTTCAATCTGGTTCATCTTCATAATTTAGCATTTCAGTAATATTCCTACAAAAATTTTCAAACAACATGCATATCAAAATCAATTTGATGCATAAAATTCATCAGTGTTCATAACTAAGGGAAAAACAATTTTTTCAACATAATACATATATGTGCATTCATGGATCTACACCCATATATCTGCCATGGTTAGAGTTTATCTCACTATTTTTCTTTTATATTCCCATTGTGTTCATGATCCTTGATATAATGTTATTTCTTTAAGTCCCCTCTTCCTTCTAGTCACTCACCTTTTATTCTTAGTCATCCCCTTCTCTTCTACACAATCCCTCAAGTGATCCATATTTCCTTCTAAGGTTTCCTTGCACATGAAGAGTATAGAGACTTGTAGAGTCTTGTATATGAGGTGTCCTTCTAACTTGCTCTAGCACCATAAAGAAACATAACAAAAAATCATGGCATGTCACAGGGCCTTGGTGTCACAATAATGATCGATTTGCCATGTTGGTCAGCTTAACAACCATCATCTATCCCTTCAGGATACATCTGTCGTCTCACTTCCATCATATACATATTGAAATTGTGAGATATCATCACAATAATTTCATTCAAAATTTATTTTCTAATCTGCTCCCCACATATTTCAAATATCACTTATCAATTTTAAGATATGTTCCTTATAGGATCCGAATTCAAAACACAAGATTCCCTTTCATGATAGTTTGGATTTTTTTAATAGTAGGCACTAACATTACTTATGAACTTACACTACTTCCATATTCAAGACCATTCTTCCTACAATTTTTCCTTCATTTATCCAATCAAATTGTTAGTATCTCATGCACATTATACTTTTAGTGGCTCACATAGTGATCCTAAATTTGTGAAAACTAACAATTAAATCACTTATATATCAATCCTATGAAATATAGTGAACTTATCACTTTCACATATGCCTTGTTTCATCATACCAATCTTTTTATAATGAAATTAATAATCGTCACAAGAAATTAATTAAATGTGCCAATATCCATGGCCACAATTACACAATGCATCCTTGCATTGCTTTTAGAATGCCACATATTTATGCTAGACATTCCACCATCGTGAGTTGGAAAAATCAACCAATCATCTCACCTCATGGGAAAACGTTATTGGCATTTTCTGCCATAGCATGAGTATGTCTCATGTCTTGAGCCAATCATGACCTCAAATCAACATAAATTAATATTTTCACTTAAATGCATTCATGCATTCATTCTTTATTGGTGACCATGGTTCTAACACACCAAGATATTTCCTCACTTTCATTTTTACCATTCCATAATTATTTTGAGATATTGGAAGGTCTTCATTCCATAAGGGAATTCATATACTTGTCCTCTCATATAAACATGAATTCTCTCATTGCATTTAGCAAATGTGCTCCTCATGAGAACTACCATTTCTAATCAACATGTAAGTCAATGCATCATGACATATATTTTCATGAATTCCATGCAAGCATTTTAACCGTCCTTTACTACAGGAGGTTCCTCCCTTTTCCATTTGAGTTCCCTTTCCCGAAGCCTACCCTGCTTGGGTATCAATGACATGAAACAATCAATCAATATTGGAATTATATATTGTCAAGAATAAGATATTTTGGAAGGGATTGTTACACAATACCTCTTAGACCATATACTACATTGGCATGAAAAATTTATACCTATCTTAGATGCCAATAATCTTTCTAATTTTCCTCATTAGTAGTGCTTCACAAGAACTCATAATTTCCCTTCATAAATTCTCTCAATCAGTAGCATTTTTACTTTGTTCTCTACATTAGGCTATCCACCATTGGAAGTTGTATCATAAAAAAATCCAATTCTTCACTACATACAACAGTCATAATCATAATTTATATCAATTTTCATGCCAAATCACAATGCATGTACCATAGCATCACCAAGCATGATCAAATATCTCCTAGCATATCTATATGAATTCTACCACATTTAGCCCTAATATTTAATATTGCAATCATAAAAATATATCAAATATTCTACTTTCACGTAGTGATCAACATTCTTATGCTAAAGAAATGAAAATAAAAGTAAGAGATAAATTAAGAGGTTTTCCCTTTTTCCAATTCCTCCACTCAGTCTAAAATTTTAATCTTAGCTAAATTATTTACAGGAGCTCTTTGCAATATAACATGGCATTACCCACATTGTTCATTCAATCATCAACATTGATTTAATTTTCTTCCATCAGATGTACTAGTTTCCTTAGAAACATATAACTCTATTAAATAGTCAGAGTTTTAGAGAGAAAAGTGTTCTTCCTTTTCTCCTTCTTTGTTTATGCAATCTATCCCCTTTGAGAATTTCCCGCCCCATTTCGCTTGAGAAGTTTTCAATCAAGTTCACCTAAACTTATTTCATTCAAAAATTCCTCCTTCCCCAAAGGTAAAAACACACTATCCTATCATAGTTAGCGTATAACTAATTCTTACCACTACATTATGCACATTCACCAATGAAATTAGAATTCAAAATGGTTGGAATTTCATTTGCATTACTTTCACACATGCATTATCTTTTTAAATGTAATCCAAGATTCTTATACAAATAGGCTTTGTAGCCCACTATCTAATTTCCAGTAGTCCTTAGTTCTATGGCCATGTTCACCTGATAGAGTCTTTACATAGCCTATTCACATGGAAAGTTTCTCATCATGCAACCTTTCTTCTTGCATATCCACCATAACTTGAAATAATCTCAACCCTAATTTAGAATCAACTTTATCATTTTAGTTATTCACCCAATATCCCATAATGAATGTAAGCATGCATACATTCAAACATGTGCATCTATTCTATCAACTTACATTCGCAATGTGCTTTTATGCAATTAACCATATGCACCCGCATAAGGTGTGTGTCTACCTTTGACACACTTTATTATTTCACATGCACATATATTTAAAGTAATTCTATCTTATGATTTCTCACAATCATTCTCATGAAATTTGTAAAGGCATAATCACAATCATGTTGCCTTGTTTTATAATAATAGATGATTCTTGCTCATTTTCTTTTTCAAAAATTTACACTAGATATTTCTAAGGAATGGAGTACAACCCCCTCAATATAGTGTTTAAACAAAATAATTAGACCCTTCAAGATAGGGTCAACTATGTATCCATAGCACTATCCAAAACTTGGGAAGTACAAATATTTCCTCACAGTCGAGTTATTTATGCAAGAATTCATACCATATAACCCCATAATACATTCAATCCACACACACACACACACACACACACACACACACACACACATGCTAGCACGAAAGTTCACTTCTTGCCCCTTTTTCATGTCATTCATACACATTGGCATTTTTAATTTAATATCATCCCATTTATTATGATATCTTATAGTCCTTCACCTGAAACATTTCATGGGGATACTCATGAATATGTTCTCATTTTTTACAACAACCAACAAGAGGTCACTCTTTCCCATTTTCTACAAAAGCATTCCATTTATCAAGAATTTTGAAAGAGGTAATTCACAACATTACCCAGTGTAACAATATACAAATTCCTATCTCTCTTCATGCCTTAACAAATTCTTGGTCCACAGACCTTTACCAAGGGAATCCTTACCTAAATTCTCTTTCATTATTACCTGAGCATACTAAGTCTTGATTGTATGGCTATCATGCCTCTCTAGATGTTATCTAATCCATTGATTGTTTGGGAAATGTCTAGACACTTTGTTTACTAGACTCTGGATAAACATCTCATTGATCATTTTCCTTATCTTCATAAGGTTTTATACAATAATATCATCAACATTTTTATTCATACTTTTAACTTTCCCTCTCTTATCAGATCATCATTAACCAAAATGATCCATGACAACCCTATACCACACAACCAACAAAAAACTATTCCAACTATTTTTATATTAAATTCTCATGCATAGACATGCATTTAGGTACACAAACAGACACACATTCCTCTTTGGAACAACAAATTTAATTAATAAAGATAGGAACTCAGAGAAAATTCTCATATGTTCATGTCACTTGACCTCTTCTCCATTATCTAATTACTAAGTCTCATTATTGAATAGTTAATTGCTAAGTCCCATTATTGAAAAGACATATCATTAGATACAATTAGAAAGGGTAAAGACTCCAATTCTATAGTTTTTAATCCATAATAGGTTTCCAAAGGGCACACTTTAATTCTCCCATCAACATCTCAGTACTTTTATACTCCTAGCAACCTACCTCCTTTATGAAAATTAGCAACCGTATAAGGGACTCCTTTTACTTGTCTTCCAAACTTAAGGGGGACGTTAATGAGAATCTCATTCATCCTTGGGACCTCTCAATTCCAGGCAATCACATCATTATTTTTCTTAAAATCTATTTACTTATTCTTAATGGATATTCCAACAATAGGTCTCTCTAATTATGAATTGACCTTAACAATTTTCCATTAGTCCTCCAAGCATGAAAAATTATTCATATTAGTATTAGTCTTTTATATAAGAAACAATCATAATTTCCAGGGGCTATGTCAACCCATACTCATATACAACATTAAAACCTATTAAAAAACTAGGTATTCCATTCTTTGGACTCATGCAGCCCTATAACATGATTCTACTTCTTCTGTCATTTACATTCAAATTAAACCATCAATTCCTATCAACACATTCTCACTCATGTAGGAGTATTTCTCATTCCAACAAAGTGATGGAATATGCAATATACCAGATATAAAAAGTATGTAGAACATAAATGAAATGCTAGAAATGGTAGAATAATAGTAATATAACCAGCATAATATCCACAATAACATAGAAATGATATAAGAACAACAACAAGAAATAACAATTTGATTCAAAAATAAATGTTCACAGGCCTATTTAAGGGGGCAACCTCCAGTCGAGTAGTTCTCTGTTACAATAATATTCAAGCCAGGGTTTTCATACCCTCGAACCTTATTTATACTAAATATGTCTATCAAGAGAAGCATCTAGAGGAAGATCCTTCTAGAAGAGGAAGCTTCTATTAGGTCTTCTTACATCAACTTTATTCTATTTTATTGAAAGGCCTTATTAATATTGACCTTTATTACACCTTAATATATTGATCTACCTATGTGCGAGTTAGGACCCTAACATGTCCACCCCCTTAAAAACAACCTTGTCCTCAAGGCTTGAGATGTGGAAACTGTTGCAGAATGGTAGTTGGTTCCCAAGTGGCATCTACTGGAGTCGTATATTTCCACTGGACTAGCACTTCCTTGATGGTTCTTTGACACAGGCGATGCTCACGCTGGTCCAAAACTTCTTCTGGCTGTAGCCAAATGGATCCTTCTTCAGCTAACTCTGGAAGGTTGGTTTGAATTTTGCACCTAGTTCCAATCACCTTCTTTAAGCATGAAACATGAAAAACAGGATGTAGCTTCGACTGATTGGGCAGAGCTAACTGATAGGTGACTTTCCCCACATGCTTGAGAACTGTATAAGGACCATAAAATTTGGGCGCTAGTTTCTGATAATGCTTGGCCTTGAGGGAAGTTTGCTTGTATGGTTACAGTCGTAGAAACACCTGATCCCCTTCTACAAATTGATGTTCAGAGCAACCTTGATCTGCTTGTTGCTTCATGTGATTTTGTGCCATGACCAAGTTCTCTTTAAGGGTACGAAGAATATCCTCTCGAACTGTAAGTGTTTGGTCAACCGCCTGGACCTTCGCGGTACCCGGTAAGTATGAGAGAACTGAAGGTGGCTTCTGTCCATATACCGCTTCAAAAGGATTCATGTGTGTACCTATATGGTAGGAAGTGTTGTACCACCATTCAGCTAGGGGTAACCATTGAGCCCACTGATGTTGCTTCTCAGAGGAAAAACACCTCATATATGTTTCCAAATAGTTATTGACAACTTCCATTTGACCATCAGTTTAGGGATGATAAGTTGTGCTGAGATGCAATTGGGTGCCCTGTAGCTTAAATAGTTCTTGCCAAAAATTGCTTGTGAAAGTTGGGTCATGATCAGAAACAATAGAGTGTAGCATGCCATGAAGCTTGAAGACCTGGTCCATGAAAATTTGAGCCACCATGGATGCAGTAAATGGGTGTTGAAGAGCATAGAAATGAGCATACTTGCAAAGGAGATCCACAACCACCATCATGACTAATTTATTCCCCATATTGGGTAAGTCAATAATAAAGTCCATAGATATATCCTTCCACATAGCAGGTGGAATCGGAAGCAGTTTTAGTGTGCCCGAAGATTTGACTGTTTCTCCCTTGTTGCGTTGACACACCTCACATTCAATGACAAAATTATGGATGTCCTGTTTCATACCATCCCAGAAAAAGGAATGTTTGACCATGTCATAGGTTTTGGTGAACCCTGAGTGCCCCGCTGTGGGTGTAGCATGAAGCTTAGAAAGTATCGTGGATTTAATCTTTGATTGTTTACTTAAATACAAATGGCCTTTGTATCAAAGATCATCCTAGAGCCAAGAGTACCCTGGGGGAGCCGAAGCATTGGTCTGCAATTGGTAGATCAGATGTGATCTTTTGGGATCTTGTAGCCATTCCTGGCGCATAGCTTGGAGCCAATCGGGTACAATGAAGGAAAGAGAAAAAAGGGATCCTTATTCTTCATATTTTTGGGACAGTGCATCCACCACTACATTTTCTTTTCCCTTCTTGTAAATTATTTCATAATCATATCCAAAGATCTTAGTCACCCATTTTTGTTTCTCCGGGGAGGAAATGCGTTGTTCCAGAAAGTACTTGAGGCTTTGATGGTCGGTCTTAATTTGGAAGCATTGCCCCAGGAGATAAGGATTTCATAGATCAATGGAATGCATAATAGCCAACATTTCCTTTTCATAAATGGGTTTTCCCAGATTCCTTTCAGACATTTGCTTGCTAGTGAAGGCCAAAGGTCAACCTTCTTGCATAAGGACAACGTCGATTCCTTTCCCTGATGCATCACATTCTAACACAAAGGTCTTTGTGAAATCAGGAAGGGCCAAAACTGGAGTGGTGCACATGGTCGTCTTCAAGGTTTGAAAAGCTTGAGAAGCGGCTGGAGTCCAAGTGAAAGAGTTATTTTTGAGGAGAGCAGTGAGAGGTGTTGCAATCTTTCCTTAGTTCTTAACAAACTTGCGATAATACCCTATTAAGCCCAGAAATCCATGCAAGATTTTGAGAGTATTTGGGTGCGGGCAGTCTTGCATAGCTTCAATATTTTCAAATCCACCCTGGCGCCATCCTTGCCAGCCAGATGACCCAAGTATTCTACTTCTGAGGCACCAAAATCACATTTAGACTGTTTCAGGAAAAATTGGTGCTAAGAGAGTAGATTGAGAACTTGATCCACATGAGTAAGATGGTCTATCTAGGTTTTTCTATAGATGAGGATATCATCAAAGAAAACTAAAAAAAAAATGATGGAGAAAGGGATAGAAGACATGGTTCATGAGGCTTTGGAAGGTGGAGGGGGCATTACACAAGCAAAAGGGAATGACCAAAAACTCATAGTGGCCCTCATGAGTTTGAAAGGCCATCTTGGGAATGTTTGTCTCTTTCATATGTATCTGGTGATAGCCCAAGCGAAGATCAAGTTTAGTAAAGAATTGGGTGCCACTCAATTCATCCAGGAGGTCATCAATGAAAAGAATGGGAAATTTGTCTTTAATGGTCAGTTTGTTGAGGGCATGAAAGTCGGGACACATTCTCCAAGAACCTTCTTTCTTCAAGACAATGACTACAGGAGAAGAGTAAGGGCTCATACTAGGGTGGATAATATCTGCATTAAGGAGTTCCTGGACCATTTTCTCAATTTCATTTTTTTGTGAAAAGGGGTGGCGATATGGATGGATATTGGGAGGAAGACTTTTGGGTACAAGGGGAATGGAATGATCATGAACACCGTGGGAAGGAGGGAGTCCTTAGGAAGTGGAAAATATCATTTGATGTTTAGAAAGGAGGGCTTGGAGGTCTTGCGGCGCCGGGGGTGTCTCTATTGCTTGTATGGCATGGAGTTGGGCAATGACACCAGAATGACCTTTCTTGAGCATATTTTCCATGCGATGGGAACTAATGACCTCAGGTGAACCAACAATGATGTCTTGGAATTTATATTGATGGCCTTCTTGGTCGAATTGCATGGTTAATTCCTTAAAATCCATGAGAATGGGACCCAAATTTCTTATCCAGTCTGCACCCAACACAATGTCACAACCACCCATGTCGATAGCAAACATATGGGATTTTAGGTGGTAGTCACCGATTTAGAGACGCACATTTTCACATCACCCTCCACATTTCATGGAACCACCATTGGCAATCGGGATTTGGAAATTGTTGACAGCATGGATGTAGCAATGAGTTTCTTGGGCAATGCGGTTATGAATAAAATTATGGGTGCTTCCACTATCAACCAAAATGATGACCTTCCGATGCTTGATGTAACCAATTAACTTGAGGGTTTGGGGAGCGGAGAAGCCAGTGAGAGCATTGAAGAAAATGACAGGTTCAACTTCGGGAGGGTCTGAGGGAGGGGTTATGTCAGTGATTTCAGGTGACTCAGACAAAAGAGGAGTTTCAACATCCTCTTCGAAAATATCCTCAGAGATGGCCATAAAAAGATTTTGTTCCTTACAATTGTGGCCCGGGAAATATTTTTCATCACAATTATAATAAAGGCCTTTAAGTTGGCGTTCAACCATTTCATCCCTGGTCAATTTTTGGATCTTTAATGGGGTGGAGGGAGTAGTGGGAGTTACGGGTTTAGGGTGAGGGATAAATGAGGGTTTTTTGTTTTGAGAGGATACAACCTATTGTGCTTCTTTATCTCTTTTAGTATCCTCCACCCAAGTTGAGGGTCAAGACATGAGGACATGGGCCCGAATCTCCTCCTTGAGGCCACTAATAAAACACTCTCGAAAGAAAGCATTAGTCATGCCCTTTGTTCGAAAAGCTAGGCGCTCAAAGGTAGCTATGAAGTCTTCTACTATTCCTGATTGTTTCAAATTTGTCAAACGTCCCAAATAGTTGGTGTCTATGTCAAAGCGTTCATAAATCTCAATCACAAATTGGGTCCAAGCAATATACCCTTGACGAGAAGTTTTTCTTCATTTCCACCATTGCCAACGTTATTGATCTAGATGGAGAACACCATACCGGAGTTTGGACAAGTCATCTATAATGTCGTATAAAGAGAAATAATGTTCCATTTGGGTTACCCAACTAGTGGGGTCCGAGCAATCAAATTTGATCACATCCACCCGCGGAAGGTGTAGGTCACGTTAAAAGTGATGGGGCTGAAAGGTATGGGAATCGGAGGAATTTTCACCTTCAGTCTTTGGAGGTGCTTCAGAGAAATGGTCATCTGTAGGGATATTTAGTTTGGTGCAGAGTGATGCAAAGACATATTCAAGATGGGTGGTAATTTCTTGTTTGACTTCCTCCATTGAGGATTGCGTGGTTGTATTTATGGTAGCATTGATGGACGAATCGATGGAGGCAACAATAGCACTGAGTTGTTTCACTTCTTTTTGGGTTTCAAGGAAACCAGATTGCAAGGTGTTGAAGCGAGCTTCCAGGTCTTGGCTACGGGTATGGGCCATGAGGATGGGTGAACTGAAAAGGGGCAGGCGAGGTCAAAAATTTTGCTGAAAAATGATATGGATGAATGTGATGATGGTGAAGAGATGAATCCAATGGAATAGGTCTCAAATAATGGTGAAAAAATTTCTGACTTGTTTTTTTTTTTTACCACCTGCGGAGTTATACTCTGGTCTGAATAATACTACACTGATGAAATCCCTAAATGCTTAACCAGAAAGAAATGTGTATTTACTTGGCAACCCGAACACAGTTGCGCAACAATAGATCTTGTCTATTTTAATTTGTTTATGTTTCTGTCCCCCAAGGGTTAGGTATTCAAGGGTTCTACAGACAAGGGTTTTCCCTGTGCTATAGCTCTCTCATATATGTACGGGGTCCAATAGTAGTACTCGACCCAATATTTCAGGGCACTAACTAAGGAGGATAGATCGTACCCTTAGCCGTACTACTCGACTACCCAGGTACTAGAGAGTATCTTCCTGAGTGCTATTCTCGGTGACACTATAGTAGTCCAACGACTAATTGGTTTATCTAAAGAGGTCTTTAGGAAATCTAGGCTGATCCATACACAAGTGTTGTCTCATGCGCTACCACTCAAAGGGGTACCAACAGGGGTTACAAGGGTGGCCAATAGATGTGCGCTTAAGGACCACTTGTATTTCCTGATGTATGAATCCCTCAACCGTGGGTTTATGCGCGTAACAAAAAATATCTGTGGCTTAAAGACGTTGGAATACATCTCTACCCTGAAAACAAATTCTCACAATTTATGCCAAGGAAAGTGCTTTGATACCACTTGCAATATACCAGATATAAAAAGTATGTAGAACAAAAATGAAATGCTAGAAATGGGAAAATAACAGTAATATAACCATCATAATCTCCACAATAACACATAAATGATATAAGAACAACAACAAAAATAACAATTTGATTCAGAAAGCAATGTTCACAGGCCTCTTAGAGGGGGAAACCTCCAGTTGAGCAATGCTCTGTTACAATAACCTTCAAGCTAGGGTTTTCATACCCTTGACCCTTATTTATACTAAATACGTCTATCAAGAAAAGCATCTAGAGGAAGATCCTTCTAGAAGAAGAAGCTTCTATTAGGTCTTCTTACATCCTCTTTATTCTATTTTATTGAAATGCCTTATTAATATTGACCTTTATTACATTCGAATATATTGATCTACCTATGTGCGGGTTAGGACCCTAACAAAATAATTCTTCTATTGTAATCAACATGCTTAAGTTTCTATTGTAAGGAATTTTGAAACTATATGTGACCTATAGTTCTTTGTCTTAAGAAAATTATGTATCTTAATCATCAAACTTTTGGCACAGAGAGAATTTTATAATAGGTTCATATTAGCCTTGGTATATTAGTCCTATAATTTTTCTCTATCCCATTCAGACCTATTGTTTGAACTATTCTTTGATACCACTTTGTAACACACCCAACCCCCTTAATTGTTATTAAGTTCATGGGGTGTCAAAAATTATCTTTCCTTTATTCTAAATATCCTTTCTTAACCACACTTCTAAACCAAAACCGAGCTCAGAAACTAGTCCTACTCATCAAGGGATTTACAACGACAATAGTTATGCTCAAATATGAGCTTAGGATTAAAATTGATGGCCTCCTAAAGATTTTTTTCTCCAACTTCACCTCATTACCATGTGGTTCCCATGTGGGATCATGTCATTTGTACCATACAACATGGCATGGCTTGGTGGTGATATGTTAGGACACATAGTCTTCTATGTGTATTTCCTTGGGCCTCTAGTCAATGAATGCTACCAAACACCAGTGGGTGGAAATTGGAGGTGAAACCAACACCAATCCATAAATCCGGGAATCTTGATTTCCTTATGAATCCTCACAAGCCATTCTTTTGTATGTCCCAATGTACAAATATTGTTTCCCCTAATAACCTTGAAGGGTAACCCTTCACATTTGGAGCTCCAAGCATCCAGGCCTCCCAAAGGGTTTATTTAATAAAAATTTCGGATACCGAATTGTCTAGATATTTGAGGTAGTGACTCCCTCATGAGATTACTTCGAAACCTCGACTTGAAACCTTCAAACATATCAGAGTCCAAGGTGCTACCCCTTCCGATATTTTGACACAACTTCGTAGTAGAACACTAAACCATCCGGGATCTAGAAAAATCCATAATTCTATTTTTCTCAAACCTTGTATTGAAATGTCTAGTTGGCACAAAGGCATGAAGGTCCTACGTGACATGACACCTCATAGATTAACCATACGTCAGGATGATGTGGCAAAATGATGTGTCAACGTTGGGTGGAAACTAACCTAGAAATTGTTTGTACGGATATGGTGATATGACATGACACAAGGCTAGTGACATGGCATGGAACGTGGATGTCATTGCCATCACGTCCTCCAATCCTATGATAAAACTTTGCACTAGAACATTGTATTCCCAAAATATATATAATGATATCCAACATGACACATGGACCAACAATGACATGTAATGTGGTCTTACGTGGTAGGACACGTGGACCTCATAGGTAACGAGACCCTTTATTGCAGAACCCTTCCTCAGAACCTTGACCCATCCGTTCATCTTGCATTTGGGAAAATCCTTGATGCACAATATTGAAATTTTTTGGATATCCAGATGTCCGAATATCTACTCTAGACAGGGATCGAATGAATGAGATCTAACAAGACTTCAATCCAATGGCTTATATTAAAGGATATTGACCCAAGGCTTCACACCCAACAACAATCCCAACTCACATCCTGAACTAAACTTAGGCTGACAACTGTCAACCACCATGGCATCTCGATTTCCAATGAACATGACACATCCTCGCCGACATCACTCCTGCATGCCCCAAATCCTCTAATTCATAACTTTGCAAAGGAAAATAGGATGGAACCTTACCCTGGAACCCTACCCATCCAGTCATCCAGGAACCGAGAAAATTCAGAAATCACATTTTGTAAATTTCTATATCTCTTGATATATGGATATTTGGGATCCATGACCTTTCCCATCTCTGGATCATATCTACGACATCGATCAAACAAACAATATCTCCCCATATCTGGATCTAATGATTGAGATTAATCCCCAACAAATAAACATATAAAGGCCATGGGCCTTCCTCTTGGACCCACTCCAATCTGACACTGCCACATGTCATTTTCTGATAGGCTAGATTGACCAACACATGGCATGATATGTACTAATGGTTTCATCCACATCTCTCTCTCTCTCTCTCTCTCTCTCTCTCTCTCTATCTCTATCTCTCTCTCTTCCCACATGTGGATTCTCCCATCATGCCCTCAACAAGATGCAATCATAACCATCCCTTCCATTGTCCCAAAACAATGACTCCTCTCCCCTAGCACACACATGCGCATTTCCCTTTTTACTACCCCACCAAGAAGGTTCCAAATATATTATCTTTTTCCTTCCATCAGAAGAAACTTGTGGGGTCAAAGGTGGTACCTGTGTACCTTGGTTGAAATTTCTCTATTGTCCTAGCGAGTCTTCCATGCTTCTATTCATTACGGGTGGTTGGTTGTTCAACTACCAATCCCCATTCCATTAACTTATTTTGTTTGGAGTGAAGAAAAAAAAGAATGACTAATTATTTCCAAAAATAATTAATTATGTAAAGAGGCTTGGGTTCTTGAGCATGATGAACTCCCTCTAGGCCCATCACTAATCTGTTTAAGAGTATCATGGCTTGAACTTTGAACTTCACTTCTCAGTTAGTTTAGTTTTTTGACTTATCTAATATACAATAATACAATTTTACAATGTTTACAAGCCATATCATGACAATATTATCTCCATAATGAGATAAAATACTACTAATCATAATTAGGAATTTAAAATGGGTTGTTACACTTGGGTAGATCTACAAAAAAATCTCTTTGGATGGAAATGTAAAATATGAGAATTGGATTTGGTAACTTTGACTTGCATTGAAGATTTGGTACTTCTGATTTATATTTTTCCATTGAAAATATGTAAGCATTATTTTGTGTACATAATTCATTTGTGAGCAATCTAGTTTATCAGTGAGATAATCTCTGATTTGCTTGCTTCCTGGTATGTGCGGTTGCTTCTTTTGTTTGTTCTAAATTTTGCATTTAACTGGAAATTCTAGGAATGATCACTATGATGTGAATTCTAGAAAAAATGTACATTTTTTCATGAACAATAAGCCGTAAATCATACATTTTCGATGTTTCAAAATCAAATCGCTCTCATTCTAGCTCATTGTGATGACCCGTGAGATCTGTTTTTGGGTGCATTTTTGAGTCCCAATTCTTGATTTCAGAAAGAATTGTGTTTCTCTAAAAACATCACATAGATCTGTTCACGTAAGAGGCGAACTTGTTTGTCACAGTATTCAAATTTGTTTTCTGAAGAGCAGCTCACTGGATGGGGGTCCTTTCAAGATCCGGTAATTTGAAAAAACAAAACCTTAAGTGTTAATATGGTGACAATCTCATAGTCCTCTAATACCTTCATCTTTTTTTTATCACATGAATTCATGACTTGGGTTCAAATATGGTCCCCTCTTCTCTTCGATAGCTTATAAACATGTGGATTCTCCCATCATGCTCTCAACAATATGCAATCATAACCATCCCTTCCATTTTCCCAAAACAAGGACCCCTCTCCCCTAGCACACACATGTGCATTTCCCTTTTTACTACCCAACTAAGAAGGTTCCAAATATATTATCTTTTTCCTTCCATCAGAAGAAACTTGTGGGGTCAAAGGTGGTACCTGTGTACCTTGGTTGAAAGTTCTCTATTGTCCTAGCGAGTCTTCCATGCTTCCATTCATTACGGGTGGTTGGTTGTTCAACTACCAATCCCCATTCCATTAATTTATTTTGTTTGGAGTGAAGAAAAAAAACAATGACTAATTATTTCCAAAAATAATTAATTATGTAAAGAGGCTTGGGTTCTTGAGCATGATGAACTCCCTCTAGGCCCATCACTAATCTGTTTAGGGGTATCATGGCCTGAACTTTGAGCTTCACTTCTCAGTTAGTTTGTTTTTTTGACTTATGTATTATACAATAATACAATTTTACAATGTTTACAAGCCATATCATGACAATATTATCTCCATAATGAGATAAACTATTACTAATCATAATTAGGAATTTAAAATGGGTTGTTACACTTGGGTAGATC
Source organism: Picea glauca (assembly GCA_000966675.3). Taxonomy (NCBI): domain Eukaryota; kingdom Viridiplantae; phylum Streptophyta; class Pinopsida; order Pinales; family Pinaceae; genus Picea; species Picea glauca. Next base: position 500,223 of record JZKD02S0943341.1, on the reverse strand, counting down.
TACAAAAAAATCTCTTTGGATGGAAATGTAAAATATGAGAAATGGATTTGGTAACTTTGACTTGCATTGAAGATTTGGTACTTCTGATTTATATTTTTCCATTGAAAATATGTAAGCATTATTTTGTGTACATAATTCATTTGTGAGCGATCTAGTTTGTCAGTGAGATCATCTCTGATTTGCTTGCTTCCTGGTATGTGCGGTTGCTTCTTTTGTTTGTTCTAAAATTTGCATTTAACTGGAAAGTCTAGGAATGATCACTGTGGTGTGAATTCTAGAAAAATTGTACATTTGTTCATGAACAATAAGCCGTAAATTGTACATTTTCGATGTTTCAAAATCAAATCGCTCTTATTCTAGCTCGTTGTGATGACCCGTGAGATTTGTTTTTGGGTGCATTTTTTTAGTCCCAATTCTTGATTTTAGAAAGAATTGTGTTTCTCTAAAAACATCAAATAGATCTGTTCACGTAAGAGGCGAACTTGTTTGTCACAATATTCAAATTTGTTATCTGAAGAGCAGATCACCGGATGGGGGTCCTTTCAAGATCCGATAATTTGAAAAAACAAAACCCTAAATGTTAATATGGCGGCAATCTCATAGTCCTCTAATACCTTCATCTCTTTTTTATCACATGAATTCACGACTTGGGTTCAAATCTAGTCCCCTCTTCTCTTTGATAGCTTATAAACATGGAATCTAATGTAACCCTTTTGATATGTTCCACACTAGTATACATCAAATCAATTTTTGTTATCAACGGGATTAGCCATCCAGTTTTGTTGTCAATTTCATATTTCAAGAAGGTCATTTCAATACCCATCGATTCAGAGGCTCCCATAAACATTTTCTGGGATTATGAAGGCTCCCACAAAACATTGAGAAAAAGAGAGCATGGAGAAAAAGAATGGACAGTTGGAGATTACCTAAGAAAACCTAACGCTCAATTTAAGTTATTCAGTTTATTTTTCATTAAATGGAAATAAACTTGTGAATTCCACATATTTAACTTGAATCATCATATTTTCATTTATCATAATGAGATGTTTCATGTCACACAAATCAACTCAAAAACTCATAAAGAGGATTTTTTCTTTTATGTGCATTGTTTTGATGTTACAAAAGTGAATGCCACATATTTAACTTGAAGCATCATATTTTCATTTATCATAATGAGATGTTTCGTGTCATACAACTCAACTCATAAAGAGGAAATTTTCTTTTATGTGCATTCTTTTGATGTTACAAAAGTGAACGCCACATATTTAACTTGAAGCATCATATTTTCATTTATCATAATGAGATGTTTCATGTCATACAACTCAACTCACAAAGATGAATTTTTCTTTTATGTGCATTGTTTTGATGTTACAAAAGTGAATGCCACATATTTAACTTGAAGCATCATATTTTCATTTATCATAATGAGATGTTTCATGTGATTCAACTCAACTCATAAAGGTGAATTATTTTTTTATGTTCATTGTTTTGATGTTACAAAAGAATAATGAGATGTTTCATATCATACAACTCAAGCCATAAAGGTGAATTATTTTTTATGTGCATTATTTTAATGTTACAAAAGAGTAAGTGATGAATACTTTGGTTATGAAAAGCGAAAGCCGTTAACTTTAACTTTTTTTTCCCTACACATTTACACATTGGGAGCATGAGTTGCCTCATTAGTGGAAGATGATGGGACATCTTGGATTGTAAAAATCATTTGTTTAGTGATATTGCATTATTCAAAATACTTGGATGCTTTAGTGTAATCCAACTATGTTTTAGAAGTATCGTTTAAATTTTTAAAGAAAAATAAAAATAGAAAAGATAATAATTTGGAAGTTCTCTTAATCTAATTATATCCAATATAATAAAATCAATTTTGTTTTGTCTTTGTATCCTAGATCCACTTGAAATTGAATAACGGGATTTTAGGTGCATCTTGTGTAGTGTATGATGGTGTGTGCTTTTTGAGATTTTGATGCTACTATATTCTATGTTTAGTTCTGACATAATTACATTTGCAATTAATGTGACACACATATAGTATACATTACAAGGAAAAGACCTTTTAGCGAAGGTTATAACGAAGGTTTCTAGTGTTACAAAATTGACAAAAATTATCAAAAAAACTCCGCTACAACATCTCTTATCAATACTGGATGTTTTTGTGGATACTATAATGGAAGTTGATTATAACTAAAAAAATATCGACGGCTAAAGGTGTTAGGAGATGCTTACAAATCAATGTGTTTCTATAAGGAAAAAACATCGGTGCCTACATACACATACAACACCAGTGTTGTACACTTAACTTCAAGCACCGAGGCCATAAAATATGAAAGCATCGAGGTAGTAAAATAGTTAAGCATCGGGGCATTTGTTGTATAAGAACCATGGTGTTTGTCGTGTAAGCATGCAGACATTACTATCAAAACACACCGGTAGAGTTAAAAATAATTAAGCATCGAGGCTTTCTACATAGAACACACCAGTGCATTATTAATAAGAAGGCATTGTTATTGTATCAAATAATATGAACCGATGCATTGCATGGAAAAACGCCCCAGTGTATTAAAAATAGAAAGCATCAATGTTTGACAGTAACAAACAAGTCCCGATGCTTATCAATAACACAATAGTGTTGGTGCATATCAAAAACACATACACACTGGTGCATCGTATAAAATTAACGCACCAAATACCAAATTTTTAACATAGTTTTGTGGTATTAAATTGATATTGAAACGAGTGCTAATTGATTACATAAAATCACAGGTGAAAATTTCATATGAAATGCACCTGTGAGTTTTAATATTAAACGCGCCGATGAGATTAATAATTAAAATACACCGAGAAACATCGACATGTGATAGTGCAATTATTTTTATTTTTTAATTCCATTATTTATCAAAACATTTACATATATCTTATATTTTGATTAGTGAATTTGAATATGATGTTTGGATTAATTTGTTATATCATTGGATTTTGCATGTCTTCATTATAATATTTAGTCATCCATATATTTAATCAACGATGTAACATTTCATAGCGACATTGGACAATGCAATAGGATAAATTAAAATATATTTTATTATATGAATAAGAGGGTCTTTGTCATAAAAAATGGGACACTTATAAGTAATCGCTTGTCTTTCAATTAGAACACTATGTCCATTACATTAAACAAAAATGTTTAATTTTCATAGAAAATTATTTCAAAATAATACAATTGCAACTTGCATTGATATCCAAATATATTGGTCATAATTCTTCACTGGAATTGTTGTTAGTGCTCGAGCTACTTCCATGCCCTGGGTGTTATTTTGCTGAATTTTTTTGTTGATTGTCTTGATTGTTTTGTGCTTCTTGAAGTTCCATCTACAAACATAAAAAAAAATTGTAATGAGTCTATCTACATTGGTGAGAATAATGAAAATTGAAATAAATGATATATATGAATGTAAATTGAAAAACGACGTACCTCCAAAGCAAGAAGTGAGTCATGAATCATACACATATGTTCAAAATCAAATCTCATGCCTTGTTTCAACAATTCTTTTGTTAGCTCAGTTCCATACTTTGTTTCTCGTAAGTTTTATACCCCAAAATAAATCATAGATTTAATATAAATTATTATTTTTGTTTCATTAATTATAAAATGATGGAAGTAAAACAACATAGATTATACTTACAAATTCAACAATTAATTTTTGATATGCCAACATATGCTCACAACCCTTAATTAACCCAATGTCAATCAGTTTTTCTGATGGCTCTTGTTTGTATGTTAGCACTTGTTTGGAGACATTCAATGATGGTTGTTGTAAAACAACTTAAAATATACAAAAGAAAAACCTTAAGTTCTTATAAAGAAATAAAAATTACTCACAAACTTTGCTATCAACCCTTTTCTTGTCGTCTAGTTTTATGTGCTGAATGAGTTCAATTTTCTTTTCTTTTCTATAAGAGAATATTTGAAAATTAATATTTAATGTATAATTAATTATTTGAACCTAATAGAAAAATTCAATGATTACATACATTTGAAGCATGTTGTTGTTGAGATAGCTCCTCCTCTGATGCAATTATGTCCAATTTTTTTACCATCTCCAAGGATGATTTTAAAGATGGAAATTTATTTTAAAATGTAGAAACCTTATAGACTCTTACTAATCCTTCATATTACAATGTTTAGCGATATTTTTGTAAAAATATTCAAATTTCTAAAGATTTTATACAGTTTGTATAATTTTTTTGGCAAATTGCAAGGTAAAGTAATTTTATCCTATAGAATTTGGGCGAATAATCTTTAGAATAACGAATCATTTTTGGGCAAAAACCATGGAAAATTAGCCCATTAGCAGAATTTATCCCCTAAAATCATCTTTGATCAATCTCCTTGTACACTTTTATGGACAATCCTACTAGCATATTTCAGATATCAACTCATTGGTCCTTTGGGATTTTCATAATTTTCTTGAAAAAATAACATGACAATAAAGTATTTTTATATTGATATATGAAAACAAGATATCAAAAAATTGATATATTAATAAATGAATACTTTGTAATATATTATATATATTATAAAAAAATGTTTTCGGGAATATTACTTTTTGAATGATTTTTTTTTTTGTTGTATTTTTTTGCTATTGCAAGTTTGACAGGTCTCGTTGACCATTGCTCTAGAAATCCTTCATGTATATTAAATATAACCTCATTATTGGAATCATTTGATTGATTTCTATATTGTAAGTGGAAGGTACGTCTATACGTTCATTCCAGTATATCCCTCATATTTTTGTAAAAGTTTACCCTTTGATTAATCTCCAACACCACTCTAGATGAGCTATGGACCAATTCATCATTATTTACATCTTCTATATTAATTACTTTTGTTTTGTTATGATGACATTTTCTTCCTTTGTTGTTGGTGCATGTAGAACATTAGACATATGTGAATTAATATATTGTTTGAAACATGTCATCTAATATTCCTAAGTATATTATTAATGAAAATTAAAAAAAAATTATATTGAATAATATTTTTTCATTCACCTAATTCATTCCTCTGCAATTTTTCTATCAAGCGTTTATGCTCTTTTACACTTAGATCGTAAATAATGTTATTGGGATTCCTTATTTTGTGGCCTTGCATGATACACACTAACAAATACATATCGGCTAAACTTACATATAGTTCAACCATATTAATTTTGTATAGAATTTACAAAGAACCTTCATTTTTTGTTTTTCCGGATGTGTCATCATTATGTCGACCATAAATTTTCTTATTTGAACTCTTCTCACTCATAGTTTTATCAATATACAACCTGTACCATTCAATACACAAATTATTAAATATATTTTATAAATAAATCACATAATTTTCAGTGAAAAAAATTGTTGTATCTGGTGCCCTTTTTATATTCAAAGAATCGGTGTGTTTATTACCTAAAATGCATCAGTGCATTCCATACACCAACACACATCAAACAATTTAATTTCCTTTTTAAAATATTGTGAATTACAACAATGCGATATATATAGAAGACATCACAACGACTACAATAGAAAACAAAAACATAGCAAAAAAATTAAACATTCATAAAAAAGACAATAGAAAAATTACACACCGATGAGAAGAAAAATTAAAAAAAATTAACAAAATAATGTGACAGTATTTTCTGTGTTGTTTAGATGAGAACATCGACGATATTTTATTTTATTCATCATATTTTAATTTTAATTTTTTTAAAATATGGCTTAATCGATGCGTTTCTTATACGTAAATGCACTGGTGTGTTTCTGTCGAAAATGTGCACCAGAAAAATAGAAAATGTTTTAAAAAAAAAAATGTCAAACCGGAAACCGTTTAAAAAAATAAAAAATAAAAAGGCAGACAGTCGACTATGTTTGAGATCCGATGCAATAAGTGGTCAGGTTACATTAAATGCCAAAAAATTATATATAGGAAAAAAAAACTCATTAGATCTAAAATATCTAAAATGAAAATCCCTAATTCTGAAGTGATAGAGGGAGTTAAACCGTAGGTTA
>JZKD02S0943341.1:461287-494107 GCA_000966675.3 Picea glauca | reverse complement strand
TCTCTTGCAAGTCTCTCCCCTAAAAAAATTTGCAAAATAATGAAGTAGTGAATAACTCTTTAGTATTTAAATGACTTTATGAAATTCAATTCCCGCTCTTTTTTTAATTGTTTAAAAAAAACACGTTTTTATTTTTAACTTTTTTTGGCATGACGGTGCATTTATGTAAGATGCATTGTTGTGAGCATATTACATTATGCAGTGGTGCATCCATATTATTTGATTCACCAACAACACATAATTGCTTTTTATTGACAAAATCTAGAAACACGGTGTGGTTGACTTTTCAATGCACCGGTGCTTATTATTAATATGTGCATTGGTGCGTTTGTGGTTTATAAGTGAACCATTATGATTTTAAAGTTATTTGAACTTTTATTTTCTCATAAAATAGTATATTCTTCTCAAATTATCTTTTCGGATGAATTCACATGACTTGCAATACTTCAATATACATTTTACGTTTTATGTCACCTTATTCTTAAAAAATGGTTTCAAAACTATATTCAAAATCAGATTGTGGTATGGTCCTCGAAATTTATTTTAGATATGTAAATGAAAATATATTGTTAATGTCTCTGAAATGCAGGGATAAAACCTTATTATATGATCAAATTGCCAATTCTTCAAATTCCATCCCATTCCATATTGCTCAAAGTCCATTGCGAAGTTCTCCCTTTACTTCTCCAGTAAGTTTAACTTATTTTATTTATGTTACTATTATCTCATTGATTTTTTTTTATCCATGTCAATATGAATAAAAATATATCGAAATTTGTAGGATCTTCATTCTGAATCGAGTTGAGATGAATAAAATATTTCAATACCGGTTCAAAAATGTCGGAAGGTATTATCAGGAGAAACATACCGCAAACAATTGGTAGATGAAAATGGATATCTACTTTACCCTGATAATTGTGACATTCCATCTTCTAGACAGAATCCTTGATCGATGATGGTAATAATTTTTTGGTACAACGTAATTTTAACAAACAAACTATTGCATTGTGAAAAACTAATATCATCGATGTACTCATGTTCAATATTTTTGAAAATATGATTCTTTTGATGATGAGTGACCTACCTACCATCTTCCATTACACCCCACAACAATCTCAACCCGGGAGAATGATGCAATGTGATCCATAACTTATGAGAAGAATGAAATGAATACAACTTATTAAAATATGGTTAACACGAAATAACAAAGATACAATAAAATTGGTTTTCTATTCAATAAGGAAATAAGCTGAAACTATAAAATGCAGTGGAAAACAATATTGTTGGAATGGTGGTGGCTTATCTGTGAGAAGAGATGTCATGATTGTGATCATTCACAAGAACATGATTCCAATGATGCTCTTAAGGCCTTTTCACAATAAACGGGAATGTCAAAAACCCTAGACATCCAAAAACCTAACCCTAGGAGATGAAGCGCCAAAACTCATTGTTCGACAACACAAGTATTCCAATAGAGGAAGAACACCTTCAGTAACCACTCACATAATCGTATCAAAGATCAACACACCTATTTTTTCATGTGGTAAAACCCATATGGGGAAACATCCATGGCCCCAGCTATCGCGGCCACTTGGAGCAGTTTATTAATGCAAAAGAAAAAGATTACAAAGAGTTTTACAAGATATTTTCTCACAATCAATCATCGGAACATGACCCTCCATGCTCTTTAAATAAAGATCATGGGCCAATTGGGTGTTAATCCATGGATCAATGGTCATTAATATCGAGGAGAATATGAACCATCAAATCACTCTATTTCAGGAACATATCGTGACCATCAGATTTCCTAACTACAAACTCATACTAATGCATACTAAAGAAACACACTAAGAAACACATTTTTACCTAATGACACATTACACCAAGTAGATCTTAACTAACTCCTAAGTGTATAAATATCCTAACATCCCCCCTTAAGAACAACTTGGGATAGGATTGAAGTACTTACAATAATGACACAATAGAGAAAGTAAGGAGGCATTAGAGTCTATCCCCCCTTAATGACAACTTCATGAACTCCTAACATAGATCGAAGTTTGGAAAACTTCGCTTCTGTAAGAGAGTTTGTGAAAATGTCTACAAATTCATCTTTTGTAGGAAAAAAGAGCACTTCAATAACTTAATCATGAAGGAACTTTATGATGAAGTGAATTTGTAGCTTGATGTGTTTGTTGTTCTGATTTTGAACTAGGTCTTTGGCGAGCTTTATGGCACTTTGATTGTCGCACCAAAGGCTAGTCGGATGTTGCTGCTAAAATCCAAACTCTGAAAGGATCTGTCAAAGCCACAAGGCTTCCTGACTTGCATTTATCACTGCTCGTTACTCTACTTTTGTTGAAGAATGTTCAATAGCCTATTGTTTCTTACAGGCCCAAGTGACAGGTCCTAAACCAACGCTGAAAACATAACCTGTAGTAGACTTCCGATCATCAGGGTCACCGACCCAATCTGAATCAGTGAAACCAACCAATAAAGGAGCCCCCCCTGAACTCTAATGTATCCTGAATTCAATTGTACCACAGACATAGCGAAGTATCCTTTTATCTACTTTCCAATGTCTTTCATGGGGTGTTTGCATATATTGGGCAACAATACCAACAACAAAGGAAAGATCGGGATGGGTATGAGTCAAGTATAAGAGGCTACTAACTAACTAACAGTACAGGGTGGCATTAGCTTTGGGAGAAGTACAGGTGGCAGTAATCTTGACTCTAGACTAGAAGCGAGATGGGGATGGTTTAGAATCATCCATGTGAAAGTGACAAAGAAGGTCACACACATACTTAAACTGGGAAAGAAAAGTTTCTTCATTGGTTTGCAAAAATTGGAGGCCAAGGAAAAAGTGCAAAAAACCTAAGTTTTTCATTTCAAATTTCTTCTTAAGGATGGTTTTCAAAGGGTTTAAAAGTTTTGACTCACTACCAGTAAAGATAAGGTCATCAACATAAAGGAAAAAGAATTATGAGATAACATCCTACTTTATTGGTATAAACATTAGGATCATAATCATATCTAGAGAATCTAGTGTCAATAATAAAGTTGCCCATTTTGGAATACCAGGCTTGGGGATCTTTATTAAGACCATAAAAATATTTATTAAGGCGAAAAACAAGGCAAGAGTCATTCTGGACATAGCCACGAGGTTGTTCCATGTAGATTTATTATTACAAATATCCATGCAAGAAGGCAGATTTAACATCCATCTGACGAACCTCCCATTTATGTGAGGCAACAAGGGAAAGAACAAGGTGGATGGAATTCATTTTTTCTACAGGAGAAAATGTTTCATTATAGTCAATTCCTTCAATTTGGGAAAATCCTTTCACAACTAACCGAGATTTGCATCTTTCAACACTTCCATCTGATGCATACTTAGTTCTGTAGACCCATTTACATATGACATTTTTTCTTCATTTTGGAAGAGGTTCGAGATCCCAAGTATCGTTGGCCATTAAAGAACGATAATCTTAATTCATTGATGTATCCCAATATGGATGACCTAAATCTTCTGGAAATGTTTTTGGATCACGAGTCTCTGAAAATTGAGCCAAAAGAGAAGAGACTCGCTAGAACTGTGAACATGTCTGACATTGATCTGAAGGATCACCGACAAGATCACCAATGGCTTCTCATCTTGAATGGAACCATCTAGGAAGCTGTGGAGCTGGTGTTGGTTTAGGTTCAAAGGACTCATCTGAAGGAAGTTGAGCATGAGGAGGTGGATTTTTATCCTCACTGTCATCATCTGAAGAAGAAACCAGAATGGGAAAAAAACAAGGCACGAACGTCAAAGATGGCTCGTAGGCCGAAGAAGGAACAATTGTCGAATTAGGCTTAGAGGAGAAGAGATTTTCATCAAATTTAACATCTCTTCTAATAATAATTTCATTACAATGTGGTTGAAGAAGTCTATAACCTTTGACATATTCAGAATAACCAACAAATATACTTTCCTTTTCTGATCAAGAATGTGAGCCCATGCTATACTGCCAAATACACAGAAGTGACTTACATATCATTTAATTTTAGTCCAAGCTTATTCTGGTGTTATATTTTTAAGAGCCTTTGTGGGAGTGTGATTTACTATGTGATTTGTACAGTTGACTGCTTCCTCCCACTACTTTATACTTAATCCCTTAGATTGGATCATACTCACATCCTGAACTAAACTTAGGCTGACAGCTGTCAAACACCATGGCATCTCGATTTCCATTGAACATGACACATCCTCACCGATGTCACTCATGCATGCCTCAAATCCTCAAATTCATAACTTTGCAAAGGTAAAGGGGATGGAACCTTACCCATATGGGCATCCAGAAACCGAGAAAACTCAGAAATCACATTTTGAAATTTTTTAGATCTCTATATATATGGATATTTTGGATCGATGACATTTCCCATCTCTAGATCATATCGACGACATCGATCAAAAAAACAATATCTCTCCATATCTGGATCTGATGGTTGAGATTACTCCCCAACACATAAACATATAAAGGCCATGGGCCTTCCTCCTAGACCCACTCCAATCTGACACTGCCACATGTCCTTTTTTGATAGGCTAGATTGACCACATGTGGATTCTCCCATCATTCTCTTAACAATATGCAATCATAACCATCCTTTCCATTGTCCCAAAACAAGGACTCCTCTCCCCTAGCACACATATGTGCATTTCCCTTTTTACTGCCCCACCAAGAAGGTTCCAAATATATTACCTTTTTCCTTCCATCAGAAGAAACTTGTGGGGTCAAAGGTGGTACCTATGTACTTGGGTTGATAGTTTTCTATTGTCCTAGAGAGTCTTCCACGCTTCCATTCATTACAGGTGGTTGGTTGTTCAACTACCAATCCCCAATCCGTTAACTTATTTTGTTTGGAGTGAAGAAAAAAAGGAATGACTAATTATTTCCAAAAATAATTAATTATGTAAGGAGGCTTGGGTTCTTGAGCATGATGAACTCCCTCTAGGGCCATCACTAATCTGTTTAGGGGTATCATGGATTGAACTTTGTGTTTCACTTCTCAATTAGTTTAGTTTTTTTATTTATCTGTTATACAATAATACAATTTTACAATGTTTACAAGCCATATCATGACAATATTATCTCCATAATGAGATAAACTATTACTAATCATAATTAGGAATTTAAAATGGGTTGTTACACTTGGGTAGATCGACAAAAAAATCTTTTTGGATGGAAATGTAAAATATGAGAAACGGATTTGGTAACTTTGACTTGCATTGAAGATTTGGTACTTCTGATTTATATTTTTCCATTGAAAATATGTAATCATTATTTTATGTACATAATTCATTTGTGAGCGATATAGTTTCTTAATGAGATCATCTATGATTTGCTTGCTTCCTGGTATGTGCAGTTGCTTCTTTTGCTTGTTCTAAAATTTGCATTTAACTGGAAATTCTAGGAATGATCACTGTGGTGTGAATTCTAGAAAAATTGTACATTTTTTCATGAACAATAAGCCGTAACTTGTGTCTCTTCGATGTTTCAAAACCAAATCTCTCTCCTTCTAGCTCATTGTGATGACCCGTGAGATCTGTTTTTGGGTGCATTTTTCTAGTCCCAATTCTTGATTTCAGAAAAAAATGTGTTTCTCTAAGAACATCACATAGATCTATTCACGTAAGAGGCGAACTTGTTTGTCACAGTATTCAAATTTGTTTTCTGAAGAGAAGCTCACCGGATGGGGGTCTTTTCAAGATTTGGTAATTTGAAAAAACAAAACCCTAAGTGTTAATATGGCGGCAATCTCATAGTCCTCTAATACCTTCATCTCTTTTTTATCACATGAATTCACAACTTGGGTTCAAATCTAGTTCGCTCTTCTCTTTGATAGCTTATAAACATGGAATCCAATGCAACCCTTGCGATATGTTCCACACCAGTCTACATCAAATCAATTTTTGTTATCAACGGGATTAGCCATCTAGTTTTGTTATCAATTTCATATTTCAAGAAGGTCATTTCAATACCCATCGATTCAGAGGCTCCCATAAACATCTTCTGGGATTATGAAGGCTGCAACTCCTTGAGTGGATGAAACTTCTACAACCATAAAAGTACAAGCAACACAAAACATTGAGAAAAAGAGAGCATCACCATGTGGAGAAAAAGAATGGATAGTTAGAGATTACGTAAGAAAACCTAACGCTAAATTTAAGATATTCAGTTTATTTTTCATTAAATGGAAATAAATTTGTGAATGCCACATATTTAACTTAAATCATTGTATTTTCATTTATCATAATGAGATGTTTCATGTCATACAACTCAACTCATCAACTCATAAAGAGGAATTTTTCTTTTATGTGCATTGTTTTGATGTTACAAAAGTGAATGCCACATGATTAACTTGAAGCATCATATTTTCATTTATCATAATGAGATGTTCCATGTCATACAACTCAACTCATCAAGTCATAAAGATGAATTTTTCTTTTATGTGCATTGTTTTGATGTTAAAAAAGTGAATGCCACATATTTAACTTGAAGCATCATATTTTCATTTATCATAATGAGATGTTTCATGTCATACAATTCCACTCATAAAGGTGAATTATTATTTTGTGTGCATTGCTTTGATGTTACAAAAGAATAGTAAGATGTTTCATATCATACAACTCAAACCATAAAGGTGAATTATTTTTTAAGTGCATTATTTTAATGTTACAAAAGAATACGTGATGAATACTTTGGTTATGAAAAGCGAAATCCATTAACTTTAACTTTTTTTTCCCTACACATTGGGAGCATGAGTTGCCTCATTAGTGGAAGATGATGGGACATCTTGGATTGTAAAAATAATTTGTTTAGTGATATTGCATTATTCAAAATAATTGGATGCTTTAGTGTAATCCAGCTATGTTTTAGAAGTATCATTTAAATTTTTAACGAAAAAAATAAAAATAAATAGAAAAGATAATAATTGGAAAGTTCTTTTAATCTAATTATATCCAATATAATAAAATCATTTTTTTTTCTTTATATCCTAGATCCAACTTGAAATTGAATAAGGCGATTTTAGGTGCATCTTGTGTAGTGTATGATGGTGTGTGCTTTTTGAGATTTTGATGCTACTATACTCTATGTTTAGTTTTGACATAATCCCATTTTCAATTAATGTGACACACATATAGTATACATTACAAGGAAAAGGCCTTTTAGAAAAGTTTATAGCGGAGGTTTCTAGTGTTACAAAATGGGCAAAAATTATCAAAAAAACTCCGCTACAACATCTGCTATCGATAGTGGATGTTTTTGCAGATACTATAATGGAAGTTGATTATAACTAAAAAAATCTCGGCAGATGAAGGTGTTAGCGAATGCTTACAAATTAATGTGTTTCTATAAGGAAAAAACACCGGTGCGTAAATACACATACAACATCAGTGTTGTACACTTAACTTCAGGCACCGGGGCCATAAAATATGAAAGCATCAGGGCAGTAAAATATTTAAGCACTAGGGAATTTGTTGTATAAGTACCATGGAATTTTTCATGTAAGCATTAGGGAGTTACCATCAAAACACACCGGGAGAGTTAAAAATAATTAAGCATCAACGCTTTCTGCATAGAACACACCAGTGCATTATTAATAAGAAGGCACCGTTGTTGTATCAAATAATATGAACTGATTCATTGCATGGAAAAACGGCCCAGTGTATTAAAAATAGAAAGTATCGATGTTTGACAGTAACAAACAAGTCCCGATGCTTATCAATAACATAATAATGCTGGTGCATATCAAAAACACATACACACTGGTGCCTCATATAAGATTAATGCACCGAAGACCAAATTTTTAATATAGTTTTGTGGTATTAAATTAATATTGAAATGAGTGCTAATTGATTACATAAATGCACCGATGCAAATTTCATATGAAATGCACCTATGAGTTTTAATATTAAACACGCCAATGAGATTAATAATTAAAATACATCAAGAAACATCGAATTGTGATAGTGCAATTATTGTTATTTTTTAATTCCATTATTTATCAAAACATTTACATATATCTTATATTTTGATTAGTGAATTTGAATATGATGTTTGGATTAATTTGTTATATCATTGGATTTTGCATGTCTTCATTATAATATTTAGTCATCCATATATTTAATCAACGATGTAACATTTCATAGCGACATTGGACAATGCAATAGGATAAATTAAAATATATTTTATTATATGAATAAGAAGGTCTTTGTCATAAAAAATGGGACACTTATAAGTAATCCTTTGTCTTTCAATTGGAACACTATGTCCATTACATTAAACAAAAATGTTTAATTTTCATATAAAATTATTTCAAAATAATGCAATTGCAACTTGCATTGATATCCAAATATATTGGTCATCATTCTTCACTGGAACTGTTGCTAGTGCTCGAGCTACTTGCATGCCTTGGGGTTATTTTGCTGAATGTTTGGTTGATTGTCTTGATTGTTTTTTTCTTATTCAAGTTCCATCTACAAACATAAAAATAAATTTTAATGAGTCTATCTACATTGGTGAGAATAATGAAAATTGAAATAAATGATATATATGAATGTAAATTGAAAAAATACGTACCTCCAAAGCAAGAAGTGACTCATGAATCATACATATATGTTCAAAATCAAATCTCATTCCTTGTTTCAACAATTCTTTTGTTATATTAGTTCCATACTTTGTTTCTCGCAAGTTTTATACCCCAAAATAAATCATAGATTTAATATAAATTATTATTTTTGTTTCATTAATTATAAAATGATGGAAGTAAAACAACATAGATTATACTTACAAATTTAACAATTAATTTTTGATATGCCAACATATACTCACAACCCTTAATTAACCCAATGCCAATCAGTTTTTTTGATGGATCTTCTTTGTATGTTAGCACCTGTTTGAAGACATTCAATGATGGTTGTAAAGGAGACGGTGAGTTTAAGTAATGGAAAAGGAGATTCTCAGGATGATCTTCCTATAGATGAGATGAAACATAATTTTCTCAATGTAAGTCAAATGTGTGACAGAGGATGTAAAGAGGTGGTCCTTTCCAAAGACTATAAGATAAAGTCTGTAAACTCAGGACAAGTGGTGGCTAAAATCATAAGGACAGGCAATAATGTTGATGTTGAATTCTCCCCTAGAAGTAAAGAAGAAGATTTGGATACAATAAATGAATGTTTAGTTAGAATTTATCCCATGGAAGAAGTAGAAGAAGAATCATGTCATAAGATGCAAACACAAGTTTTGAAGGTTGAGAAATAAAACACCCAAAGAAAGGTCTTGAACAACTCCATGGCCCTGGATAATCTCTTTGATAGTCAGAGATCACCAAATGAAAAATATGGTATTGGATACAACAAGGAAGAAATCAATACTCCTAAGAAACCTCATACAGGTCCTTCGTCTGTGAAAAAGAAAAGCAGGTATGAGAGTGGTTGTATCATTTTTTTCTTGTGATTGAATATGACCATAAAAGCCTTGGATTGTATGCATCATGGAAGAAAAATGAAATTGCAGTAATAGAGATTGATGAGAATCAATGGGGAGATCCAAGGGTTGTTTGAAAAGTATGAGCTACAATTACGCAGTGTGTTAGTAGGACAACAACATCTTCAACAACAACATTTTGTTTTACAAAATGATATACATGACATCCTGTAGAGATAACAAGAGGAAAGACCTTGTCAAGGAAATCTAACCTTTTAGGAACAAAGGGGGAAAATAGTCAGAAGAAGAGAGATAACAGTGACAGGGGGAGTCATCCAGTTATGACAATAAAAGGTTGATGAAGGAGTCCAAGTAAGAGAGGTGAGAAATTTTGAGTATTCTAAAGAGGATACAGCGGAAGCTGAATATGAAGAAGTCCAAGAATCAGAAGGAGAAGACTCTGGTTTAGATACAAATATTCTACAAGCCTCGAATAAGAGAGTCCATCCTGTCAGAGGGAGTTTATGTTGGTTTAATATCTTATACCTCCTAAAAATACTACAATAGCTGAGGGGGAGCATGTGTTCTTTGACATTGATGTCAAAGGGGGAGAAAAGAGTTCAAGTGCCTTTGTTGCTAGCAATGCCAAAGGGGGAGATTGTTGGCATGTTTTATAGGCATTGTATTCTTGTCATTGATGGCAAGTACAAAAATGATCATGGCTTAAGTACAGGAAGAATGTTCCAGGCGGGCACCAAAAGTATTTTGGGAAGACGCAGCAGAGGAAGCTTGATAAGATCAAAAGAGATAGTGCAGAGTATGTGTGCTTGTCATTTATGGCAAAGAAAATGACCAACAATGCAGGGATAATGGCATGGCAATGGAAACTTCAACACATGATCATTGGATCCCATTCAGAAGCATAAAATCCACGAGTCAAGGAAGCAACTCACGACAAAAAATTGCGAAATGAGAAACCATGACTTAATCTCCATTTCAGAGTTTTAGATACCAGGAGTTGGAGGAGTCAAGAGTCAAGACTCTTCATCACAGGAGTCCCGAAGTTGCAAAATGCGAAACACCGAAATCTCGAAACAGGCACATCAACAATGACTCCATTATAGAGTTTCACAGACCGGGAAATCAAAGATCAAAGGAAATTTAACCTTTGAAGTAGCGAACCCCGAAATCCCGAAAGAGGCACATCAACAAAGACTCCATTTCAGAGTTTCATAGACCAGGAAATCAATGATCAAAGGAACTTTAACCTTTGAAGTAGCGAACCCCGAAATCCTGAAATAGACACATCAACAAACCATGTAAGCAAACCACGTCAGCTAAGGACATGTGGCACAATTAGGAAATGACAAGTGTCAAGTTGATTCAACATTTCAAGCACATGTAAGTCACAAATCAGAGTGACACGTGGCAGCTATTCGACACATATCAATCCACGTGTGACATCAACAGGTTTACGCCACATCAGAACTTTCTATTTTGGGGTTTTACATAGCAAGCATAAACTCCACCATCATGAAGTCTTGAACTCCGAAACGCTGAAAGGGACTATTGTGAGTCTTGAAAACCCAAAAGGAAAAACTACGAAATCCTGTCAGCCATCCATCTCAGTGGGTTATGTGAACCATCTGATCACTTCAGAGATTTTATGTTCATGAATTTTATAATATTGGATTCACGATGACTCGAAGTGAAAAACGTCGAAATGTGAAACGCTGAAATACCTTCAGATCATTTTGAGGTTCGTGACTTGGAGTGTTGAAACACTTCATCAAAGAAATGTTGAAATGCTGAAATGCATTTTCGAATAAGGCTGTGGTCATAGCCAGTGGTCACATCTATGGAAGATGGAAGAAGGAGGTAGTACAACCAAGCTCCATTTCGGTGATCACGACTTGGAGTGTCGAGACCCTTCATCATAGGAATGTTGAAATGCGAAATTGCGAAAGTGCTTTATGGATAAGCGCTTGGTCAATGTAGGTGGTCACATTGTCGAAGAGATGTAGAGAAGAGCTCGAAGAGACAATCTACTTTTCGACGATCGCAACATGAAGAGTTGAGACTCTTCACCACAGGAATGCCAAAATGTTGAAATGCCGAAATGGGAAATGGTGAAATCAACGTGAGACCCTGTGCTTGTAATCCAATGGTGTTGGATACTTGGAAATCTGATCGAAGGGCTAATGTTTCTCTTCATGATTAATTGTTCAGTTTTGATTTAGTTAGAAGAACCGAATCATGGTTCTTGGACAGTTGGTGCTTCAGTTGCGAAAGCATTGTTCTAGGGATTTGAGGGGTAACTAAAGGGGTTGTAGTGAATAAAAGAAACACGCAGTGACTGTGTGTGGTTGGTTGTTCTGAATGAAAAATGAGCTCAACTATAAAGAAGGGAAAATTAAAGTATGCGTAGTGTGAGACCAACAGTATGTGCAAAGTGAGATAAACTCAGAGATGAGTAACAGATGAGGAATAGACAGAAGTGAGATGCAGTTTTCTTTTTGAGGCTTGAGCGAGCGAAGCAGAGAAAAAGTGGAGTGGAAGTGAACAACCCAATGAGAAGAACCTTGGCACGGTGAAGAGCATGCAGAGGCACTGTCCATGGAGGATGAAGAAGGTGCATAGATAGTATAAATATGCAGAACAGAGAACAGATGGAGGTTGCTATTGAGAGTGATTCAGGCATGTAGAAGGAGGCAATGTGCATCATCTTAAATACACAGAAGAGGAATGGTGCATTGAATGGACATGGCACACAGAGCATAAAAGGAAGAAGAAAAGAAAACGTAAGGCATGTGTGTAGGAAGACAGTGAGGCAGACAAAGCAGGGCAGTGTACTAGAACTGTGATGAGACTGGTAAGCCATTGATGAACATTATATCATTGTAATAAGATTCAGTAGAAAAGATTGATATTTCAGGGTGGTTGGGAGGTGCTAGTGAGGATTTTTGTCCTTAGAGGTTCAAGTGGGTGCTTTAACACAAGGAGTTGTAGCTTTCCTTTGGTTGCATCCAGAGAAACCAGGGTGGTAGGGTGGTGCAAGGGAGAACATTGGTTCTCTAATATACATGCCAGTGCCTATGTAATTGGAAGTTGGTGCTTCCATCCAGTTGGTGTTGGAACTCTTAGGAAGTTGGTGCTTCCATCCAGTTGATGCTGGAACTCTTAGGGAGTTTGTTCTTCCTTCTAGTCGGTGCTAGAGAAACCAGGGAGTCGGTGCTTCCTTCTAGTGGGTGCTAGATAATCCAGAGAGTTGGTGCTCTCAGCAAGTAGTAGCTTGCAAAATAAAGGTTGTAGCCTCATTATGAGTTGGTGCTCATAAGTATGATAATGTACAGAATGTAAAGATTACTTACCATATAAATAAGAAGAGGTTTTTACCCTTTATGGGTTTCCTCAAGAAATATTTGTCTTTGTGTATCTCATATGTGTGAATGATGTTGAATGTTCTATTGCTTACTTCCCTGCATTATTGTGATCATCATTGAGATTTATGTAATGAATTTAAAATGAGCATAATTGTTTAAGCTCAAGGAAAACTGATTCACCCCCCCTCTCTCAGTTTTCCAACAGTAAAACAACATAGATTATACTTACAAATTCAACAATTAATTTTTGATATGACAACATATACTCACAACCCTTAATTAACCCAATGTCAATCAGTTTTTATGATGTCTCTTCTTTGTATGTTAGCACCTGTTTGAAGACATTCAATGATGGTGTTGAAAAACAACTTAAAATATACAATAGAAAAACCTTAAGTTCTTATAAGGAAATAACAATTACTCACAAACTTTGTTATCAACCCTTTTCTTCCTTGTCGTCTAGTTTTATGTGTTGAATGAGTTCAATTTTCTTTTCTTTTCTGTAAGAGAATATTTGAAAATTAATATTTTAAGTATAATTAATTAGTTGTACCTAATAGAAAAATTCAATGATTACATACATTTGAATCACGTTGTTGTTGAAATATCTCCTCCTCTGATGCAATTATGTCCAATTTTTTGACCATCTCCAAGGATGATTTTAAGGATGGAAATTTATTTTAAAATGTAGAAACCTTATAGAATCTTACTATTCCTTCATATTACAATGTTTAGTGATATTTTTGTAAAAATATTCAAATTTCTAAGGATTTAATACATTTTGTATAAATTTTGGGCAAATTTTAAGGTAAAGTACTTTTATCCTATAGAATTTGGGCAAATAATTTTTAGAATAACGAATCATTTTTGGGCAAAAACCATGGAAAATTAGCCCATCAATGAAAGTTATCCCCTAAAATCATCTTTGATCCATCTCCTTGTACACTTTTATGGACATTCCTACTAGCATATTTCAGATATCAACTCATTGGTCCTTTGGGATTTTCATAATTTTCTTGAAAAAATAACATGACAATAAAGTATTTTTTATATTGATATATGAAAACAAAATATAAAAAGTTTGATATATTTATAAATGAATACTTTGTAATATATTATATATATTATAAAAAAATGTTTTTGGGAATATTACGTTTTGAATGATTTTTTTTTGTTGCTATAATTTTTTTCTATTGCAAGTCTAACAGGTCTCGTTGACCGTTGCTTTGGAAATGCTTCATGTAGATTAAATATAACCTCATTTTTGGAATCATTGGATTGATTTCTATATTGTAAGTGGAAGGTACATCTATACGTTCATTCCAGTATATCCCTCATAGTTTTGTAAAATCCCCCCCCCCCCCCCCCTTTGATTAATCTCCAACACCACTCCAGATGATCTAAGGACCAATTCATCATTATTTACATCTTCTATATTAATTAATTTTGTTTTGTTATGATGAAATTTTGTTCCCTCATTGTTTGTGCATGTAGAACATTAAACATATGTGAATTAATATATTGTTTGAAACATGTCATCTAATATTCCTAAGTATATTATTAATGAAAATTAAAAAAAAAAATCATATTGAATAATATTTTTTCATTCACCTAATTCATTCCTCTGCAGTTTTTCTATCAGGCTTTTACGCTCTTCTACACTTAGATCAAAAATAATGTTATTGGGCTTACTCAATTTGTGGCATTGCAAGATACACACTAACAAATACATATCGACTAAACTTATATATAGTTCAACCATATTAACTTTGTATAGAGCTTACAAAAAACCTTCATTTTTTTGTTTTTACGGATGTGTCGTCATTGTGATGACCATAAATTTTCTTATTTGAACTCTTCTCACTCATAGTTTTATCAATATACAACCTGTACCATTCAATACACAAATTATTAAATATATTTTATAAATAAATCACATAATTTTCAGTGAAAAAAAATCGTTGTATCCGGTGTGCTTTTTATATTCAAAGCATCGGTGTGTTTATTACTTAAAATGCATCGGTGTATTCCATACACCAACACGCATCGAACAATTTAATTTCCTTTTTAAAATATTGTGAATTACAACAGTGCGATATATATAGAAGACATCACAACAATTACAATAGAAAACAAAAACATAGCAAAAAAATTAAACATTCATAAAAAACACAATAGAAAAATTACACATCGATAAGAAAAATTAAAAAAATTAACAAAATAATGTGACAGTATTTTTTGTGTTGTTTAGATGAGAACATGGACGATATTTTATTTTACGCATCATATTTTAATTCTATTTTTTTTTTAAATATGGCTTAATCGGTGTGTTCCTTATATGTAAAAGCACTGGTGCGTTTCTGTCGAAAATGTGCACCAGAAAAATAGAAAATGTTTTCTAAAAAAAAATGTCAAACCGGAAACCGTTTAAAAAAATAAAAATAAAAAGGCAGAGGGTCAACTATGTTTGAGATCCGATGCAATAAGTGGTCAGTTTACATTAAATGCCAAAAAATTATATATAGAAAAAAACAAACTCATTAGATCTAAAATATCTAAAATGAAAATCCCTAATTCTGAAGTGATAGAGGGAGTTAAACTGTAGGTTAAAATTTTGCATTCATGTAAAAAAAAACAAGGGTTTAAGCTAAGTATGATTTTTGTTTTTGTTAATGTAGGTTTTTAAGTGAATCACCATACCCTTCAAATCCCTATTTTATGAATATATATATTTTTACAAAGTATTCTTCTTCTCCAAATTGCTTTGTGATATGTCTTTCTTCCAAATTTGTCTCTTGTAAATTTTGGAAAAATAATAAAAATATTGAATACATTATTAATATTTAAAAAACTTTATGAAAATGGTTTAGAGTGAATCACCATACCCTTCAAATTCTTATATTATGAATAATATTGTGGTTCAAAAGTATTTTTATCCTTCATAGTGTTCCTCTGTATGTCTCTCTTGCAAGTCTCTTGATGCAGGAGCATCGCCAGCACATCAAGCGAGCCAGCACGGAAGCGAAGGACAGCTGGACAAGCCAGCACAAATTTTGAAAACACTTTGGGATTTTGGCGCAAATCTTTAATGAAGTCATTTATGAAGAAGAACACTTGTATATTGTAATGGACCTTGAGCTTTTAAGCTCTCATCTTTAGATAGATAGTCGGCATTTAATATAGTTAATGTTGGTAGATAGGAATTTAATTTTAGATTTGATAGCTTTAGAGTCCAAGAGGGAAAATGGATATAGACACCCTCATTTGTACATTGTAACATTAGCCTGAGCATAGAAGAGAAGCAGGAAGAAGAAGAGAGCATGCAGAGAATTGTAAGAAGAACACCCATGTACAGACATTTGAATTAATAGAAGAAAACTTTGATTCAAATTCATGGTTTGTGTTGTTTCTCTGTGTATTGATGTTATGCTCATGAATGTTTGCTTCCTGTCATACATTTTCTTTTATATGTTGTGTATGTGATTTCATGGTGGAATTGAAGTCTGTGAGGAAGTGTGAATGAGTTTCAATTGCTTCTCTAATTGAGACAGAGGATTCCTGCAAGGAGTGCAGTTGAATTGTCCGCAAGGAGTGCGTTGACATAAGGGTTTGATTAGAGACAAATTTTGTTATCATTTCCTCGAAGGTGCAGTTAGGAACAGTGTCGTGCAAGGAGTGCGTAGGCTAGGTAAAAGTCTCAGGGTTGCAAACCTGAGTGAAGTGTTAAAGGATTGTTGTTTCTAGGTGTGCACAGAGTCGAAAGAAACTTCAACACTCAGTCGAGGTTGAAGGGTTGTCGCAAGGAGTGCATGCAAGAGGTTTCTAAGAGACTAAGAAGTTGGAAAAAGCTCAGGAGGAGTAGAGCCTTCAAATCTGCTGGAGGACCGCACATGAGGTTTCGCAGCAAGGAAATCCTCAAGGTAGAAGAAGCGACGGTCAAGATCTTGTGGAGGGAACTTGTGGAAATCCCGCTAGCTGTCAGATCCGACAGATTAGGGGGGAGGTTACGACCACATCAGATTCCGAGCTCAAAAGGATGGTGAACCGTTGGATCAGCAGTTGAATTCCCTTTAGCCATTAGATTTGGTAGGAGCTGCACCGGGGTTAAGACCTAGCGAGTACAGAAGTCAGGGTTTGGTATTTCAGGAACTTTGGGAGTGAAGAAATCATAGCATCAGGAATTGCGATCGCGCGATGTACGATAGAGTGATGAAGGGACAATGACGTGGAGGATTTAGTTCTCACGTGCATCGGGAATCGATGTATCGATATTCTTGGTGACGCGAAGATCATTGCAAGAGGGGTCGCGAAACTCCAAAACGCAACGCCCAAATAACTACAAGCGCTTGAGTGGAGGACAGGTGTCACCCCACATCGGGGTTTAGGACATAGAAAGTTCCGTGAACAAGTGTGTTGGAAATCGCGATACTCCAAACCATGATTTCCCGATTGCGAAGGGATTGTGGGCCACAAGTGTCAAAGGGGTGGACAGGTTTCGTGTCGTATCGGTGTATCGGCATATCAGGAGTTGGGGGTCATTAAGGCAAGTTGATTTCAACATCATGAGTGCCAAAATCCCGATGGGAGGATTCCTGATAGGAACAGGAAAGTGTTGACATTTACCCATCGGGTTTTGGGGTATTGTGAGGAAAAAAACACACGACCATAGGATTCGTGAAATCACGAAGTCCGATTTCTTGATCATTAAGGGAGACCTTTTGAAGAGTTGTTGTGGGTAAGAAAGTTTCCCGATAAGGAAATAAAAGAACCTTGGATTTCTTCGGGCCGAGAAGAAGGAGATCCTATGAGAGTGGGCGTGCTTCGAGGAGTGCGGCTGCGTCATCTCTCCCCTAAAAAATTTTGCAAAATAATGAAGTAGTGAATAACTCTTTAGTATTTAAATGACTTTATGAAATTTAATTCCCGCTCTTTTTTTAATTGTTAAAAAAAAAACACATTTTTATTTTTTATTTTTTTTGGCACGAGGGTGCATTTATGTAAGATTCATTGGTGCTACCATATTACATTATGCAGTGGTGCATCCATATTATTTGATTCACCAACAACACATAATTTATTTTTATTGACAAAATCTAGAAACACGGTGTGGTTGACTTTTCAATGCACCGGTGCTTATTATTAATATGTGCATTGGTGCGTTTGTGGTTAATAAGTGAACCATTATGATTTTAAAGTTATTTTAACTTTTATTTTCTCATAAAATAGTATATTCTTCTCAAATTATCTTTTAGGATGAATTCACATGACTTGCAATACTTCAATATACATTTTACGTTTTATGTTGCCTTATTCTTAAAAAAATGGTTTCAAAACTATATTCAAAATCATATTGTGGTATGGTCCTCGAAATTTATTTTAGATATGTATATGAAAATTTATTATTAATGTTTCTGAAATGCCGGGAGAAAACCATATTATATGATCAAATTGCCAATTATTCAAATTCCATCCCATTCCATATTGCTCAAAGTCCATTCCGAATTTTCTCCCTTTCCATCTCCAATAAGTTTAACTTATTTTATTTATGTTACTATTATCTCATTTTTTTTTCTATCCATGTCAATATGAATAAAAATGTATCGAAATTTGCAGGATCTTCATTCAGAATCGAGATGAGATGAATAAAATATTTCAATACCGGTTCAAAAATGTCGGAAGGTATTATCAGGAGAAACATACCGCAAACAATTGGTAGATGAAAATGGATATATACTTTACCCTGATAATTGTGACATTCCATCTTCTAGACAGAATCCTTGATCGATGATGGTAATAATTTTTTGGTACAACGTAATTTGAACAAACAAACTATTGCATTGTGAAATACTAATATCATTGATGTACTCATGTTCAATATTTTTGAAAATATGATTCTTTTGATGATGAGTGACCTACCTACCATCTTTCATTACACCCCACAACAATCTCAACCTGGGAGAACGATGCAATGTGATCCATAACTTATGAGAAGAATGAAATGAATACAACTTATTAAAAGATGCTTAACATGAAATAACAAAGATACAATAAAATTGGTTTTCTATTTAATAAGGAAATAAGTTGAAACTATAAAATGCAGTGGAAAACAATATTGTTGGAATGGTGGTGGATTATCTATGAGAAGAGATGTCATGATTTTGATCATTCGCAATAACATGATTACAATGACGCTCTTAAGGCATTTTTACAATAAACGGGAATGTCAAAAACCCTAGACATCCAAAAACCTAACCCTAGGAGATGAAGCGCCAAAACTCATTGTTCAACAACACAAGTATTCCAATAGAGGAAGAACACATTCATTAACCACTCACATAATCGTATCAAAGATCAACACACCTATTTTTTCATGTGGTAAAACCCATATGGGGAAACATCCATGGCCCCAGCTAACGCGGCCACTTGGAGCAGTTTATTAATGGAAAAAAAAAAGATTACAAAGAGTTTTACAAGATATTTTCTCACATTTGATCATCCGAACATGACCCTCCATGCTCTTTAAATAAAGATCATGGACCAATTGGGTGTTAAGCCATGGATCGATGGTCATTAAGATCGAGGAGAATATGAACCATCAAATCACTCTATGTCGGAAACATATCGTGACCATCGGATTTCCTAACTACAAACTCATACTAATGCATACTAAAGAAACACATGAAGAAACACATTTTTGCCTAACGACACATTACACAAAGTAGGTCCTAACTAACTCCTAAGTGTATAAATATCCTAACATCCCCCTTAAGAACAACTTGGGATAGGATTGAAGTATTTACAATAATGACACAATAGAAAAAGTAAGGAGGCATTAGAGTCTATCCCCCCTTAATGACAACTTCATGAACTCCTAACATAGATCGAAGTTTGGAAAACTTCGCTTCTGTAAGAGATTTTGTGAAAATGTCTGCAAATTCATCTTTTGTAGGAAAAAAGAGCACTTCAATAACTTGATCATGAAGGAACTTTATGATGAAGTGCATTTGTATCTTGATGTGTTTGTTGTTTTGATTTTGAACTAGGTCTTTGGTGAGCTTTATGGCACTTTGATTGTCGCACCAAAGGCTAGTCAGATGTTGTTGTTGAAATCCAAACTCTGAAAGGATTTGTCAAAGCCACAAGGCTTTTTGACTTGAATTTATCACTGCTCGTTACTCTGATTCTTTTGAAGAATGTTAAATATCCTGTTGTTTCTTATAGGCCCAAGTGACAGGTCCTGAACCAACGCTGAAAACATAACCTACAGTAGACTTCCGATCTTCAGGGACCGGCCCAATTTGAATCAGTGAAACCAACCAATAAAGGAGTCCCCCCTGAACTCTAATGTATCACAAATTGAACTATACCAAAGACATAGTGAAGTACCCTTTTAGGTACTTTCCAATGTCTTTCATGGGGTGTTTTCATATATTGGGAAATAATACCAACAAAAAAGAAAAGATCAGGATGGGTATGAGTCAAGTATAAGAGGCTACTAACTAACTAATGGTACAGGGTGGCATTTGCTTCGGGGGAAGTACAGGTGGCAGTAATGTTGACTCTAGACTAGAAGTGAGAAGGGGATGGTTTACAATCATCCATGTGAAAGTGACAAAGAAGGTCACATGCATACTTAAACTGATAAAGAAAAGTTTCTTCATTGGTTTGCAAAAATTGGAGGCCAAGGAAAAAGTGCAAAAAACCTAAGTTTGTCATTTCAAATTTCTTCTTAAGAATGGTTTCAAAGGGTTTAAAAGTTTTGAGTCACTACCAGTAAAGATAAGGTCATCAACATAAAGGAAAAAGGATTATGAGATAACTTCCTACTTTATTGGTATAAACATTAGGATCATAATCGCATCTAGAGAATCCAGTGTCAATAAGAAAGTTGTCCATTTTGGAATACCAGGCTTGGGGAGCTTGCTTAAGACCATAAAAATATTTCTTAAGGCAAAAAACAAGGCTAGAGTCATTCTAGACATAGCCACGAGGTTGTTCCATGTAGATTTATTATTTCAAATATCCGTGAAAGAAGGCATATTTAACATCCATCTGATGGACCTCCCATTTATGTGAGGCAAAAAGGGAAAGAACAAGGCATATGGAATTCATTTTTTCTACAGGAGAAAATGTTTCATTATAGTCAATTCCTTCAATTTGGGAAAATCCTTTCGCAACTAGCCCAGATATGTGTCTTTCAACACTTCCATCTGATGCATACTTAGTTCTGTAGACCCATTTACATATGACATTTTTTCTTCCTTTTGGAAGAGGTTCGAGATCCCAAGTATCGTTGGCCATTAAAGAATGATAATCTTAATTAATTTATGTATCCCAATATGGATGACCTAAATCTTCTAGAAATGTTTTTGGATCACGATTCTCTGAAAATTGAGCCAAAAGAGAAGAGACTCACTAGAACTGTGAACATGTCTGATGTTGATTTGAAGGATCAGCGAAAAGATCACCAATGGATTCTCATGTTAAATGGACCCATCTAGGAAGCTGTAGAGTTGGTGTTAGTTCAGGTTCAAAGGACTCATCTGGAGGAAGTTGAGCATGCGGAGGTGGATTTTCATCCTCACTGTCATCATCTGAAGAAGAAACCAGAATAGGAAAAAAACAAGGCACAAACGTCGAAGATGGATCGCAGGCCGAAGAAGGAACAATTGTCGAATGAGGCTCAGAGCAGAAGAGATTTTCATCAAGTTTAACATCTCTTCTAATAATAATTTCATTACAATGTGGTTGAAGAAGTCTATAACCTTTGACATATTCAGAATAACCAACAAATATACTTTCCTTTTCTCATCAGGAATGTGAACCCATGATATACTGCCAAATACATAGAGGTGACTTACATCTCATTTAATTTTAGTCCAAGCTTCTTCCAGTGTTATATTTTTAAGAGCCTTTGTGGGAGTGTGATTTTCTATGTGATTTGCACAGTTGATTGCTTCCTCCCAATACTTTATACTTAATCCCTTAGATTGGATCATACTAACATCCTGAACTAAACTTAGGCTGACAACTGTCAACCACCATGGCATCTCGATTTCCATTGAACATGACACATCCTCACCGACGTCACTCCTGCATGCCCCAAATCCTAAAATTCATAACTTTGCAAAGGAAAAGGGGATGGAACCTTACCCATACGAGCATCCAGGAACCGAGAAAACTCAAAAATCACATTTTGAAAAGTTTAAGATCTCAGGATATATGGATATTTGGGATTGATGACCTTTCCCATCTCCAGATCATATCTATGACATCGATAAAACAAACAATATCTCCGCATATCTGGATCTGATGGTTGAGATTACTCCCCAACACATAAACATATAAATTCCATGGGCCTTCCTCTTGGACCCACTCCAATCCGACACTGCCACATGTCCTTTTATGATAGGCTAGATTGACCAACACATGGCATGATATGTACTAATGGTTTCATCCACATCTCTCTCTCTCTCTCTCTCTCTCTCTCTCTCTCTCTCTTCCCACATGTGGATTCTCCCATCATTCTCTCAACAAGATGCAATCATAACCATCCTTTCTGTTGTCCCAAAAGAAGGACTCCTCCCCCCTAGCACACACATGTGCATTTCCCTTTTTACTACCCCACCAAGAAGGTTCCAAATATATTACCTTTTTCCTTCTATCAGAAGAAACTTGTGGGGTCAAAGGTGGTACCTATGTACTTCAGTTGACAGTTCTCTATTGTCCTAGCGAGTCTTCCACGCTTCCATTCATTACGGGTGGTTGGTTGTTCAACCACCAATCCCCGTTCCTTTAACTTATTTTGTTTGGAGTGAAGAAAAAAAGGAATGACTAATTATTTCCAAAAATAACTAATTATGTAAGGAGGCTTGGGTTCTTGAGCATGATGAACTCCCTCTAGGCCCATCACTAATCCGTTTAGGGGTATCATGGATTGAACTTTGAGCTTCACTTCTCAGTTAGTTTAGTTTTTTGACTTATATGTTATACATTAATACGATTTTACAATGTTTACAAGCCATATCATGACAATATTATCTCCATAATGAGATAAACTATTACTAATCATAATTAGGAATTTAAAATGGGTTGGTACACTTGGGTATATCTACAAAAAAGTCTTTTTGGATGGAAATGTAAAATATGAGAAATGGATTTGGTAACTTTGACTTGCATTGAAGATTTGGTACTTCTGATTTATATTTTTCCATTGAAAATATGTAAGCATTATTTTATGTACATAATTCATTTGTGAGCGATCTAGTTTGTCAGTGAGATCATCTCTGATTTGCTTGCTTCCTGGTATGTGCAGTTGCTTCTTTTTCTTGTTCTAAAATTTGCATTTAACTGGAAATTCTAGGAATGATCATTGTGGTGTAAACTCTAGAAAAATTGTACATTTTTTCATGCACAATAAGCCGTAACTTGTGTCTCTTCGATGTTTCAAAATCAAATCGATCTCCTTCTAGCTCGTTGTGATTACCTGTGAGATCTGTTTTTGGGTGCATTTTTTTAGTCCCAATTCTTGATTTTAGAAAGATATGTGTTTCTCTAAAAACATCACATAGATCTATTGACGTAAGAGGTGAACTTGTTTGTCACGGTATTCAAATTTTTTTTCTGAAGCGCAGCTCACCGGATGGGGGTCTTTTCAAGATCCGGTAATTTGAAAAAACAAAACCCTAAGTGTTAATATGGAGGCAATCTCATAGTCCTCTAATACCTTCATCATTTTTTATCACATGAATTCACGACTTGGGTTCAAATCTGGTTCACTCTTCTCTTTGATAGCTTATAAACATGGAATCTAATGCAACCCTTGCGATATGATCCATACCAGTCTACATCAAATCAATTTTTGTTATCAACAGGATTAGCCATCCAGTTTTGCTATCAATTTCATATTTCAAGAAGGTCATTTCAATACCCATTGATTCAGAGGCTCCCATAAACATCTTCTGGGATTATGAAGGCTGCAACTCCTTGAGTGGACGAAACTTCTGCAGCCATAAAAATACAACCAACACAAAACATTGAGAAAAAGAGAGCATCACCATGTGGAGAAAAAGAATGGACAGTTGGAGATTACGTAAGAAAAGATAACGTTAAATTTAAGTTATTCAATTTATTTTTCAATAAATGGAAATAAACTTGTGAATGCCACATATTTAACTTAAATCATTATATTTTCATTTATCATAATAAGATGTTTCATGTCATACAACTCAACTCATCAACTCATAAAGAGGAATTTTTCCTTTATGTGCATTGTTTTGATGTTACAAAAGTGAATGCAACATATTTAACTTGAAGCATCATATTTTCATTTATCATAATGAGATGTTCCATGTCATACAACTCAACTCATAAAGATGAATTTTTCTTTTATGTGCATTGTTTTGATGTTACAAAAATGAACGCCACATATTTAACTTGAAGCATCATATATTCATTTATCATAATGAGATGTTTTATGTCATAAAACTCCACTCATAAAGGTGAAATATTCTTTTGTGTGCATTGTTTTGATGTTACAAAAGAATAATGAGATGTTTCATATAATACAACTAAACCCATAAAGGTGAATTATTTTTTATGTGGATTATTTTAATGTTACAAAAGAATAAGTGATGAATACTTTGGTTATGAAAAGCGAAAGCCATTAACTTTAACTTTTTTTTCCACACACATTGGGAGCATGAGTTGCCTCATTAGTGGAAGATGATGGGACATCTTGGATTGTAAAAACCATTTGTTTAGTGATATTGCATTATTCAAAATAATTGGATGCTTTAGTGTAATCCAACTATGTTTTAGAAGTATCATTTAAAGTTTTAAAGAAAATATATATATATATATATATATATATATATATATATATATAAAAGATAATAATTTGAAAGTTCTTTTAATCTAATTATATCCTAGATCCACTTGAAATTGAATAAGGTGATTTTAGGTGCATCTTGTGTAGTGTATGATGTTGTGATTTTTGAGATTTTGATGCTACTATATTCTATGTTTAGTTTTGACATAATCACATTTTCAATTAATGTGACACAAATATAGTATACATTACGAGGAAAAGGCCTTTTAGCGAAGGTTATAGCAGAGGTTTCTAGTGATACAAAATGGACAAAAATGATCAAAAAAACTCCGCTACAACATCTGTTATCGATAGTGGATGTTTTTGCAGATACTGTAATGGAAGTTGATTATAACTAAAAAAATCTCGGTGGATTAAGGTGTTAGCGAATGCTTACAAATTAATGTGTTTCTATAAGGAAAAAACATCGGTACGTACATACACATACAACACCAGTGTTGTACACTTAACTTCAAGCACCGGGGCCGTAAAATATGAAAGCATCGGGGCAGTAAAATTTTTAACCACTGGGGCATTTGTTGTATAAGAACCATGGCATTTGTCATGTAAGCACTGGGGAGTTACCATCAAACACACTGGGAGAGTTAAAAATAATTAAGCATCGAGGCTTTCTGCATAGAAAACACTAGTGCATTATTAATAAGAAGGCACCGTTGTTGTATCAAATAATATGAACCGATTCATTGCATGGAGAAACGACCCGGTGTATTAAAAATAGAAAGCATCGATGTTTGACAGTAACTAACAACTCCCGATGCTTATCAATAACACAATAATGCTGGTGCATATCAAAAACACATACACACCGGTGCTTCATATAAGATTAACGCACCTAAGACCAAATTTTTAATATAGTTTTGTGGTATTAAATTAATATTGAAATGAGTGCTAATTGATTACATAAATGCATCGATGCAAATTTCATATGAAATGCACCTGTGAGTTTTAATATTAAACACGCCAATGAGATTAATAATTAAAATACATCAAGAAACATTGAACTGTGATAGTGCAATTATTGTTATTTTTTAATTTCATTATTTATCAAAACATTTACATATATCTTATATTTTGATTAGTGAATTTGAATATGATGTTTGGATTAATTTGTTATATCATTGGATTTTGCATGTCTTCATTATAATATTTAGTCATCCATATAATTAATCAGCGATGTAACATTTGATAGCAACATTGGACAATGCAATAGGATAAATTAAAATATATTTTATTATATGAATAAGAGGTTCTTTGTCATAAAAAATGGGACACTTATAAGTAATCCCTTGTATTTCAATTGGAACACTATGTCCATTACATTAAACAAAAATGTTTAATTTTCATATAAAATTATTTCAAAATAATACAATTGCAACTTGCATTGATATCCAAATATATTGGTCATCATTCTTCAAAGGAACTATTGCTAGTGCTCGAGCTACTTCCATGCCTTGGGGTTATTTTGCTGAATGTTTGGTTGATTGTCTTAATTGTTTTGTTCTTCTTCAAGTTCCATCTACAAACATAATAATAAATTGTAATGAGTCTATCTACATTGGTGAGAATAATGAAAATTGAAATAAATGATATATATGAATGTAAATTGAAAAAAGACGTACCTCCAAAGCAAGAAGTGACTCATGAATCATACACATATGTTCAAAATCAAATCTCATGCCTTGTTTCAACAATTATTTTGTTATCTCAGTTCCATACTTTGTTTCTCGCAAGTTTTATACCCCAAAATAAATCATAGATTTAATATAAATTATTATTTTTGTTTCATTAATTATAAAATGATGAAGTAAAACAACATAGATTATACTTACAAATTCAAAAATTAATTTTTGATATGCCAACATATACTCACAACCCTTAATTAACCCAATGCCAATCAGTTTTTCTGATGGCTCTTCTTTGTATGTTAGCACCTATTTGAAGACATTCAATGATGGTTGTAAAGGAGATGGTGAGTTTAAGTAATGGAAAAGGAGATTCTCGGGATGATCTTCCTATAGATGGGATGAAACATAATTTGCTAAATGTAAGTAAAATGTGTGACAGAGGATGTAAAGAGGTGGTCCTTTCCAAATACTGTAAGATAAAGTCTGTAAACTCAGGACAAGTGGTGTCTAAAAGCATAAGGACATGCAATAATGTTGATGTTGAATTCTCCCCTGCAAGTAAAGAAGAAGATTTAGATACAATAAATGAATGTTTATTTATAATTTATCCCATGGAAGAAGTAGAAGAAGAATCATGTCATAAGATGCAAACAAAATTTTTGAAGGTTGAGAAATCAAACACCCAAAGAAAGGTCTTTAAAAACTCCATGACCCTGGATAAGCTCTTTGATAGTCAGAGATCACCAAATGAAAAATATGGTATTGGATACAACAAGGAAGAAATAAATACTCCTAAGAAACCTGATATAGGTCCTTCATTTGTGAAAAAGAGAAGCAGGTATGAGAGTGGTTGTATCAGTTTTTTCTTGTGATTGAATATGACCATAAAAGCCTTGGATTGTATGCATCATGGAAGAAAAATGAAATTGCAGTAATAGAGATCGATGAGGATCAATGAGGAGATCCAAGGGTTGTTTGAAAAGTACGAGCTACAATTACATAGTGTGTCAGTCGGACAACAACATCTTCAACAACAACATTTTGTTTTACAAAATGATATACATGACATCCTGTAGAGATAACAAGAGGAAAGACCTTGTCAAGGAAAGATAACCTTTTAGGAACAAAGGGGGAAAATAGTCAGAAGAAGACAGATAACAGTGACAGGGGGAGTCATCCAGTTATGAAAATAAAAGGTTGTTGAAGGAGTCCCAGTAAGAGAGGTGAGAAATTTTGAGTATTTTAAAGAGTATACAGCGGAAGCTAAAGATGAACAGGTCTAAGAATCAGAAGGAGAAGACTCTAGTTTAGATAAAACTATTCTACAAGCCTTGAATAAGAGAGTCCATCCTGTCAGGGGGAGTTTATGTTGGTTTAATATCTGATACCTCCTAAAAATACTACAATAGCTCAGGGGGAGAATGTGTTCTTTGACATTGATGTCAAAGGGGGAGAAAAGAGTTCAAGTGCCTTTGTTGCCAACAATGCCAAAGGGGGATATTGTTGGCATGTTTTATAGGCATCATATTCTTGTCATTGATGGCAAGTACAACAACGATGATGGCTTAAGTACAGGAAGAATGTGCTAGGTGGGCACCAGAAGTATTTTGGGAAGATGGAGGAGAGCAAGCTCGATAAGATAAAAAGAGATAGTGCAGAGTATGTGTGCTTTTCATTGATGGCAAAGAAAATGACCAACAGCGTAGGGATAATGGCATGGCAATGGCAACTTCAAAAAGTTATCATTGGATCCCATTCAGAAGCATAAACTCCATGAGTCAAGAAAGCAACTCACGACAGAAAATTGCGAAATGCGAAACCACGACTTAATCTCCATTTCGTAGTTTTAGAGACTAGGAGTTGGAGGATTCAAAAGTCAATACTCTTCATCATAGGAGTCCCGAAGCTGCAAAATGTGAAACGCCGAAATCTCAAAATAGGCACATCAACAAAGACTTGATTTTAGATTTTCATAGACCGGGAAATCAAAGATCAAAGGAACTTTAACCTTTGATGTAACGAACCCCAAAATCCCAAAATAGGCACATCAACAAAGACTCCATTTCGGAGTTTCACAGACCAAGAAATCAACGATCAAAGGAAATTTAACCTTTGAAGTAGCGAACCCCGAAATCCTGAAACAGACAAATCAACAAACCATGTCAGCAAACCACGTCAGCTAAGGACATGTGGCACAATTAAGCAATGACAAGTGTCAAGTTGATTCAACATTTCAAGCACATGTAAGTCACAAATTAGAGTGACACGTGGCAAATATTTGGTACGTGTCAATCCACATGTGACGTCAGCAGGTTTACATCACATCAGAACTTTCTATTTCGGGGTTTTACATAGCAATCATAAACTCCACCATCATGAAGTCTCGAACTCTAAAATGCCGAAAGGGACTATTGTGAGTCTCGAAAACCCAAAAGGAAAAACTACGAAATCCCGTCAACCATCCATCTCAGTGGGTTATGTGAACCATATGATCACTTCGGAGATTTTGTGATCATGAATTTTATAATATTGGAGTCATGATGACTCGAAGGGAAAAACGTCGAAATGCGAAACGCTGAAATACCTTCATATCATTTTGGGGTTTGTGTCTTGGAGTGTCGAAACACTTCATCACAGAAATGTTGAAACGTCGAAATGCATTTTCGAATAAGGATGTGGTCACAGCCAGTGGTCACATCTACGGAATATGAAGGAAGGAGCTAGTGCAACCAAACTCCATTTCAGTGATCGCGACTTCGAGTGTCGAGACCCTTCATCACAGGATTGCTGAAATGAAAAATTGCGAAAGCACTTTATGGATAAGCACTTGGTCACTGTCGGTGGCCACATTGTCAAAGAGCTGTAGAGAAGAGCTCGAAGAGATAATCTCCTTTTCGGCGATCGTAACATGAAGAGTTGAGACTTTTCACCACAGGAATTACGAAATGTCGAAATGCGAAATGGTGAAATCAACGTGAGACCCTGTGCTTGTAATCCAACGGTGTTGGATACTTGGAAATCTGATCGAAGGGCTAATGTTTCTCTTCATGATTAATTGTTCAGTTACGATTTAGTTAGCAGAACCGAATCATGGTTCTTGGACAATTGGTGCTTCAGTTGCGGAAGCGTTGTTCTAGGGATTTGAGGGGTAACTAAAGGGGTTGTAGTGAATAAAAGAAACACACAGTGACTTTGTGTGCTTGGATGTTCTGAATGAAAAACGAGTTGAACTGTAAAGAAGGGAAAATTATAGTATGCGTAGTGTGAGACCAATAGTATGCACAAAGTGAGATAAAACTCAGAGATGAGTAACAGATAAGGAATAAACAGAAGTGAGATGCAGTTTTCTTTATGAGGCTTGAGCGAGTGAAGTAGAGCAAAAGTGGAGTGGCAGTGAACAACCTGATGAGAAGAACCTTGGCACAGTGAAGAGCATACAAAGGCACTATGCATGGAGGATGAAGAAGGTGCATAGATAGTATAAATATGCAGAACAGAGAAGAGACAGAGGCTACTATTGAGAGTGATTCATGCGTGTAGAAGGAGGCAATGTGCAGCAACTAAAATACATAGAAGAGGAATGTTCCATTGAATGGACATGGCACACAGACCATAAAAGGCAGAAGAACAGAAAGCACAAGGCATGTGTGCAGGAAGACAGTGAGGCAGACAGAGAATGGCAGTGTAGTAGAGCCATTATGAGACTAGTAATCCATTAATGAACATTATATCACTGTAATAAGATTCAGTAGAAAAGATTGGTATTTCAGGGTGGTTGGGAGGTGCTAGGGAGGATTGTTGTCCTCAGAGGTTCAAGTGGGTGCTTGAACACAGGGAGTTGTAGCTTCCCTCTGGGTGCAGCCAGAGAAACCAAGGTGGTAGGGTGGTGCAAGGGAGAACATTGGTTCTCTGATATACAGGTCAGTGCCTGTGTAACTGGAAGTTGGTGCTTCCATCCAATTGGTGCTGGAACTCTTAGGAAGTTGGTGCTTCCATCTAGTTGATGTTGGAACTCTCAGGGAGTTGGTGCTTCCTTCTAGTTGGTGCTAGAGAAACCAGGGAGTCGGTGCTTCCTTCTAGTGGGTGCTAGAGAATCCAGAGAGTTGGTGCTCTCAGCAAGTAGTAGCTTGCAAAACAAAGGTTGTAGCCTCATTATGAGTTGGTTCTCATAAGTATGTGATCCGTAGGATCTTTTAATGACTTATGGTTGAGTTTTAATTTTGCATGCGTTAATTAACCATTTGAGAAACTTAGCGAAAGAATGAGGAAAGAAGAGGAATTATGACAGCCATATACATATATGCAGATCTGAAATGAAATAATAAACAACAAACCATAACACGCAGATTGATAACGAAATTCGGCACAACTTTGCCTACGTCTCCCGACCTTTGTCTCTGTGGGGGAGGCTTCTTCATTTCTGCTCAAAATCTCAAAATTACATCGTTGCAATGCCAAATGGCTACAAGACTGATCTGGTCATGTTCATCCAGATCTCAAGAACCCTGCAAAGAAAATGACACGTAAAACGGACATCCAGAGCTCCCAGAAATGGTCTGACAACGTCTCCTCCTCAAAAGCTTCTCTGCCTCAAAATGGCTTTGGCTTGGCTTATCCTCAAAATAAATCTTCTTTGAATTCCCTCTATTGGCCTCAAACAGGACTGGGTTATATAGCTAGGAAGTTGGTTGCTCATCTCCAACTTCCTCCTAAGATTTAGGCTCCAAAAATGCCTAATATCCCCCAAAAATGGAGAAAATACATTAAAAATAAGCTTAATCATTATTAAAAACCCAAATATTGGCATAAAAACCCACTTTATAACTAATTTGGGCACTATCCCTCGAGCCCTGGGCATGCGCCCCCTCTGGAACGATCACATGGGTTAATATGGCCAAGCGCTAGCCCCTCTAATTGCGCTAACTCCTGGTCTTGTGGCATAATAGCATATGGCCACGGGGATAATGGTTACAACTGCACACCTTGTTTAAATGAACCCTGGGTCACATGGAAATGGACGTGTGGTTGTATATTGCATCGAGGGCTAGGGCTAAGCCCCACCCCTTTTCTCTGTCGGTTAAACATTAAAACGAAAACAAATACAATTCGCGTTGTTTGTATAACAAGCACCACCATGGGGGTGGGTGGTTAGCCCAACCCCGCCAGTTCACTGCCTGGTCTATAGGTCGTGGGTCCGACCCCCAGTGACATAAAAAACCTTTACACAACCACAAACCAATCATGGGGTGCCACGTGGCAGCCCACGACTGGGCCACATGGCACCTAACCACCCAACCAAAACACACCACGTGTCAACTGCTGATTGGCCCATGTGCCTGCCATCAAATGTCGTACTGCATACGTCAACTTGCCACGTCATCCCTGCCATACTTCCTTGTCATCCTGCCACGTCACCTGTTGATGTCACCCATGCCACGCATCACCCTTACAGTGGTGACATGTTTCACCTCGGAATAGGTCCAACTGTACGCCCAAATCTGCATGACACGTGTCGTCTACTGGAGCTACCACGTGTCACCTTCTGGGTTTTCCACGTCACCTGTATGGACCATACAGTCTGCATAGTCAGAATGACACATGGAATGTACGGACTATACAGACATCCCCTTTTTTTTACCTGTTTGACTTTTCAGACAGAATGCGATATCTGGCTCATACGGAGCCCGTTTGACAAAGTAAATATACCGCCAAAATCAGGAAGATGAGACGGACACAATGACATCGGTTTCATTGCATTCTGAGAACTTTCATTTTTTAGCATTTTTCAAGGCCCGACAGGCTTCTGGATTCGATTTTCGATCACACCTCCCCATAATAAGACCTTTTGGTCCCCAAAAGGTTACTGACCAGTCAACAAGCTCGGGATAGGCCACCCGGCTTGCTCTCTGTCTCTAAACTTTGTCCTGTGCACTTGTCTCATCAAGATCAACTGTAACACAATCATGACAACTGACAATATATTGTTAGCCATTTGAACCCTGTTACATCTTACTGAAGCCACTATCATCCATGTAGAAAACATTGCTAATGAAAGTATCAAAAAGACAATTGCAAATGAGCTGATATACTTTAGATATCTGCACGACATGAGCTTATCTTGAAGCAATTTATGATTGATTTTCCATTCAAAAACCATGTCTTGTTCTTTCTTAAGATCAATTACTTCATTTGAAACAATTATTGGTTTGTTTCATGCTTGCACTGCATTCGTTAATTGTTCCCTTGTTCGAACTTTTTTATTTGCTTTAACATGATGAGCATGACCACATAATCATGACCCGCTTTAGTGAATTGATATTGATTCTTTGTCCTATAGAAGATTGCCTTACGATCAAATAAGTATGGACTACCTAAGACCATTCCACATTCTCTTAATGACACAACATCACAAGTTACTTCGTCCACATACTTAGATGAAATTGCAAATT
>JZKD02S0943341.1:421711-449255 GCA_000966675.3 Picea glauca | reverse complement strand
AAAAGGGGTTGAGATTTTGGGTAGAAGGTTAAAAGTTTAATCTTAAGGGTCATTTTCTACGTATAAGTTTAGAGCCCTAGCTTATTAGTCCGTAGGGTAGAATACCCAACAACAAACGTAAGTTGAACAAACAAACTATTTCATTGTGAAATACTAATATCATCGATGTACTCATGTTCAATATTTTTGAAAATAGGATTCTTTTGATGATGAGGGACCTGCCTACCATCTTCCATTACACCCCACAACAATCTCAACCTGGGAGAACGATGCAATGTGATCCATAACTTATGAGAAGAATGAAATGAATACAGATTATTAAAATATGCTTAACACAAAATAACAAAGATACAATAAAATTGGTTTTCTATTCAATAAGGAAATAGGCTAAAACTATAAAATGCAGTGGAAAAAAATATTGTTGGAATGGCGGTTGATTATCTTTGAGAAGAGATGTCATGACTGTGATCATTCGCAACAACATGATTACAATGAAACTCTTAAGGCCTTTTTACAATAAACAGGAATGTCAAAAACCCTAGACATCCAAAAATCTAACCCTAGGAGATGAAGCGCCAAAACTCATTGTTTGACAACACATGTATTCCAATAGAGGATGAACATATTCAGTAAGCACTCACATAATTGTATCAAAGATCAACACACCAATTTTTTCATGTGGTAAAATCCATATGGGGAAATATCCATGGCCCCAGCTAACACAACCACTTGGAGCAGTTTATTAATGCAAAAGAAAAAGATTACAAAGAGTTTTACAAGATATTTTCTCACAATTGATCATCGGAACATGACCCTCCATTCTCTTTGATGTAGGAGCATCATTCCAAGCCAGCTACATGCCATCCAGCCAGCACATCAAGCGTTTTCAATGGAGAGGAGAGGCACATTCCTCTCACTTTCAAATTTCAAATTTCAAATTTTGAGAAATGTATTAAATGTTTGAAAGGCCGGTACAGACAAAATCCATACATCTGCACAGGCTTAGATAAAGGTTTCCTTAATTGGTTGTAAGGATGATATCTAGATTCGATTCGGACTAGACAACCATTCAATGTAATTGAATGTGAATAAATGAGAGTTGGTGAGGATGGAGGAAAGAGTTCGAAGAGCCCCTCTTTGTAAAAATAACCTCTTTGTATCTAAAGAAAAGAGAGGAATTAGTATGTAGAGTCAGTAGAGGAGAGAGGAGTCAAGACTCTGTTACAGTCCGAGCTTGAACACATTGTAATCAGGCATTCTTGATTAATACAACCAAAGCAGTTTTTCCTGCATGTTGTTGTTCATGTGTTTATGAGTTCATGAATGAATGTATTTGTGTGTGATGATATGTTGTATATGTATGATAGTTTTCATTTGTAGGTTACATACAGAGTCGTTGTCTTTTGGGTTCTTTGATTCCAGTTCTAGTTCTTGGAGGCTTCATGCAAGAGGTTGCATGACAAGACACTGCAGGTTCTGTAAGCCAGTGCAACGAGTGCACTTCTGAATTCTGTGGAATTTCAGACAAAGATGTGCCAGGAGGGCGCACTAGCTGAAATCATTGACCTGCGGAGAAAGCTCAAGGTTGTTGAACACCTTGGAGGCAAGACTGTGTAGAGGAAGGCACAGAGAAAACATATCACTAAAGGTTCTGTGGAAGCTTTGCCAGGAGGGAATTGAGAAAGTGCATAGAATGCACAGACGAACTCTATTCTGAGTCCAAAGAGGAGAAGTGTCGCATGAGGAGACACTCATAGGGTTACTAAACACCCTGAAGGCTCAACAAGGTGTGCTTGAGCATAAGTTTCTAGAGGTCACTTATATCCCTTCAAGGAGAGAAAGGGATAGAGACACTTTGAGGTCAGAGCCACAGATAAGCTCAGGATGGATAGCACAGTTGTGTGCAGAGGCTCTGCAAGGTGTGCATCGAGCATAAGAATGTCAGGAGGGTGTGAATCATTTATTTGCAAGAAATACTTCAAATTGAGTTATCTGAAAAATCCAGCAGCACAAGGAGTGTGCGAATAAGAACTTGTCTGAAGTTCTTAAGCTTAGAAGTAATAGTGCAAGGAGTGCGCTCAGAGTGAACTTGTCTCAAGTTCATAAGCTTAGGAGGAACAGTGCCTTTGCACATAGAGAAATATTTGGGAGGAGAAGGAAGTCAAGGAACCCTTTGATATTTCACAATCAACAAGGCTCAAGAGGGACAATGTCCTTAGAATACAGGTGAGAGCGAGGATACAGGCTTCGCAGCAAAAGCAAAGGCTAAGGCCTTTGAAAACTTTGGAAATATTCGAAGGGGAATAAAGAAGCGCAAGCTCATGAGGAAGCATAGATACCATTGGATCAGGTAGAGGACGAGATCTAGACCATTGAATCTACATCCAGGCAACAGGAGGAGAGAGCATAGAAGAGAAGATCTGGGTCGTCATATCTAGCACAGGGATTCGATAGCCATCGGATCCAAGGGAAGGTGCACGAGGTTTAACCCTCTTATATGCAAAGGGAAGGACTTGTCAAAGTCTCAAAAAGATAAGGAACATCCATCATTGAGAGGATGTGTGGTAGAAATTTAGAAGCCATCAGGGTTTTGGATATCGGGAGTTCAAGGAGAAGGAGTCGTGAGACAAAAATTCCCAACTCACGAAATCCCAAAAGCATCGTGACTGTCCACAAGAGGACACGTGGTGAACGATCAAGGTTTTGGGGAAATCCCCGAAAGGAGATTTCGGCATTTCGGCTACCGGGAGATATAAAGGGCAAGATTCGATACTCTTAGCCCACAAAATCCTGAAAGAACATAAGTTGTTGGATCAGGGGAGGCTCACAACCATTGATCTCCCTTTGAAGTATAATTTCATCATTTCGGGGTTCAATATTTCGACATTCCGGGGCCTGGGAGTTCGAAGGGTCAAGAAATGTTGCAGCCAGAATCGCTAAATCCCAAAACGTGATAACCCGAAAGAATTCGAAGGAATAGCATTGGGTCATGAGACAGGTTCACGTGGATAGGATCCAAGCGGGGATCTTGTCACTCACCATCCCTTTTGGGGTTCGACATTTCATAGTTTCAGGGTTTGACATTTCAAAAATATCGAGGACAAGGAGCTGGGACACTTTGAGTTGAAAACCCCTGAAATTGCGAAATGCGACATATCTTTGGAGTGGGGCTGCAGTCACGCATTGTGGCATTTTGGGGTTTGGCTTTTCGGCACTTCTGAATACAAGGAGTTGGGGATCTTAGTGTTGAAACCCCCGAAGTCACAAAACTCAAAATCCCTTTTCGAAAAAGTTTGTGGTCATATCTGGTGGCCATGTGGAGGTGAAGACTCACACCTAGTGAATTTCTTGTGATGGTGGAGTTTTCTTGAAGGACCTGTGGATCGAATTTGTGGGGTTCTAGTGAGGGTCCGAAATAACTAATTTGATTCTGCGGATTCAGAGGAGATCGATCCTATGTGGATCTTGGCCGGAGGGTCGGGGGTCAGCATCATCTTGGTATCAAAGAAGGACTTCATCTACATATTTTAGATGAAGAGGATTGGATATATTGTTGCAATATTCAACAACAAATAGTCAGTTAGGTCGACTGTAAGAAAAGGCTCGAAGCACTCATAGTTGCAGAGTGACATCAACAAGTTTTCCAGGAGGGCAGACAAGAACAGGAAAATGGTTGTTGAAGGCCATGGATGTGGTGGAAAGAAGAACCACCACCAGCAGAGCGAGGCTAAGATGGACAAAGAACTCACCAAGATAACAACGGGGATGGAGGAGCTTGCATTTCGAATGCAAGAAGATGCAAAATCGTGATGGGTATATCAATGGCCCATGAAAATGAAAGTGAAATGGCCAGTCAAGGAGTTATTGGCCCGAAGGCAGTGGAATCTATTGAAGGAATGGTTGATGTATGTGAAAAGCCTTAGGGCCATAGAAGAAGTGGTTCATGTGTGTGAACCAGAAGTTGGGAGAAATCTCAGTGATGGTGAGGAGAAGCAATCACTGGAAGATTTCAGAGATTGTCAGGTGGGCAGTGAGGAATTTTCAATTTGCCAAGAGGGCAATAAGAAGAGGTCACAGGATGATCTCAAAGACTTCCATAAGGGAAGAGAAAAAATACCATATTGTCAGGTGGGCAAGGGAGAGCAGTTGAGACTATCTAAAAGTCTCATGAACTCAGAGGTGAGTTCATATTAGTGAGGAGTGCTGACGAAGGAAGATCAGAAGAGTGTTCTGATGATTGGAGGGATAAGAGTATTCCTACCAAGAAACTGAGTGGAGGTCAATGAAAAGGATGAAGGTGCAGTAGAGGAAGAAGGAAAGCCAACAGAGACTGTCAAAGAGAAAGAAGAAATGGAGCAGATGTCAAAATCTACCCCAGCAGAAGAAGAGAATGAAGATAAGATGCTCACTCCATGGGAGATGGAGTTGGAGATGCTGGAGGATTGGTTGAACCATCTAGGACTAGTAGATGATTGCCATGAGGAGACAGTCATGCAGATGTTAAAAGAGGATCATTCCAAGGAATCACTCAGAAATTTCAACTAGGGAGTTGAATAGGTGATGATGACTATAATGCTGAGGCATGCAGCAGAAGATGAAGGAAAATTCCAGTCTGAAGAGTAGTTGGAGGAAGCTGAAATCCAACCAACACAAGGGAAAATGGCAGAAGAAAGTCTGTCAGAGAAGGTGATTGAAAAACATGCCAGTGAGGAGGATAAGACTGCAGAGATAAATTTTTTAACAGGATGGCAAGTTGAGGCCACAGAGGAAGAAGATGGAATGGGAGATCTAGTTGGTCTACCCATTTGCTGGGAAGAAGTGTAGTGGA
This sequence comes from Picea glauca, assembly GCA_000966675.3. NCBI lineage: Eukaryota > Viridiplantae > Streptophyta > Pinopsida > Pinales > Pinaceae > Picea > Picea glauca. Next base: position 444,427 of record JZKD02S0943341.1, on the reverse strand, counting down.
GAAAGATGGAAAAGGAAAGCCATTGATGGGAGAAATTGGGCAAGATAATTGAGGATATCATAAGGCTAATGATTAGATCAGCAAAAGCGATCAGCAAAGAGCAACTGAACAGAGGAGAACCTGCCATAGCAGCAGGGCAGCAGAAGCAACAACAAGAGTGAAGCAATGGAGCAGATGGACAACTCCAGAGAACTGTTTGGGATCCAAGTGGATTTCAAAATCCATGCTGGCAAGATCATGAGCAGGAGCTCATGATTTTTGCAGTAGAGTAGTATGATGCAGGAACATCACTGCAAGCCAACTACGCGCCAGCCAGCCAACACATCAAGTGTTCTCAATGGAGAGGAGAGGCGCAGTCCTCTCACTTTAAAATTTCAAATTTTGAAAAATGTATTAAATGTTTGAAAGGTTGGTAGAGCCAAGATCCATACATGTGCACAGGCTTAGATAAAGGTTGCCTTAATTGGTTGTAAGGCCAAGATCTAGATCTGATTCAGACTAGATAGCCATTCAATGTAATTGAATGTAAATAAATGAGAGTTGGTGAGGATGGAGGGAAGAGTTAGAAGAGCCCCTCTTTGTAAAAGAACCTTTTTGTATCTAAATAAAAGAGAGGAAGTAGTCTATAGAGTTAGTATAGGAGAGAGGAGTTGAGACTCTGTTGCAGTCCGATTTCAAACACATTGTAATCAGGCATTCTTTCTTAATACAAATTGAGTAGTTTTTCTTGCATGTTGTTTTTCATGTGTTTATGAGTTCATGAATGAATGTCTTTGTCTGTGATGATATACTGTATATGTATGATAGTTTTCATCTACAGGTTACAGACAGATTCGTTGTCTATTGGGTTCTTTGATTCTAGGTCTGGTTATTTGAGGATTCATGCAAGAGGTTGCATGACAGAATGCTGCGGATTCTGTAAGCCAGTGCAATGAGTGTACTTCTGAATTTTGTGGAATTTCAGACAAAGACGTGCCAGGAGGGCACACTAGATGAAATCAGTGACCCAGGGAGAAACCTCAATGTTACTGAACACCTTGGAGGCAAGACTATGCAGAGGAAGGCACAAGGAAAAAAAATCACTAAAGGTTCTATGGAAGCTCTACCAGGAGGGCATTGAGCAAGTGCATAGAATGCACAGAGGAAATATATTCTATGTCTAGAGAGGAGAAGTGTCACAGGAGGAGACACTTAGAGGATTACTGAACACCCTGAAGGCTTAGCAAGGTGTGCTTGAGCATAAGTTGCCAGAGGGAACTTATATCCCTTCAAGGAGATAAAGGGGAAAAGACACTTTGAGGTCAGAGCCATAGATAAGCTTAGGACAGATAGCACAATTGTGTGTAGAGGCTCTGCAAGGTGTGCATCAAGTATAATAATGCTAGGAGGGTGTGAATCATTTATTTGCAGGAAATACTTCGAATTGCGTTATCTGAAAAACCTAGCAGCACAAGAATTGTGTGAATAAGAACTTGTCTGAAGTTCTTAATATTAGAAGGAATAGTGCAAGGAGTGCACTCAGAGTGAACTTGTCTCAAGTTCAGAACCTCAAGAGGAACAATTCCTTTGCACATAGAGCAATAGTCGGGAGGAGTAGGAAGTCGAGGAACCATTTCTGGTTTCACAATTGACAAAGCTCAGGAGGGACAACATCCTTAGAATACAGGCGAGAGTGAGGATACAGGCTTCACAGCAAAAGAAAAGGCCGAGGAATTTGAAAACTTTGTAAATATTTGAAGGGGAATAAAGAAGAACAAGCTCATGAGGGAGCATATCTACCGTTGTATCGGGTAGAGGACGAGATCTAGACCATTGAATCTATGTCCAGGAAGTAGGAGGAGAGAGTGCAGAAGAGAAGATCTTGGTCGTTAGATCTAGCATAGGGAGATGATAGCCATCAGATCTAGGGGAAGATGCACAAGGTTTTACCCTCGTATATGCAAAGGGAAGGACTTGTCAAATTCCTAAAAAGATCAGGACCATCCATCATTAAGAGGATGCATGGAAGAAATCTGGAAGCCATTGGGATTTCAGATACCTGGAGTTCAAGGAGAAGGAGTCATGAGAAAAAAAGTCTCAACTCACGAAATCTCGAAAGCATAGTGACCGTCCACAAGAGGACATGTGGTGAGTGGTCAAGGTTTTGGGGTAATCCCTGAAAGGAGATTTCTTCATTTCGGCTACCGGGAGATACAAAGGGAAAGATTCATGACTCTTGGCCCATGAAATCCCAAAAGAATGTAAGTCGTCGGATCAAGGGAGGCTCACAACCATTGATCTCCCTTTGAAGTAGAATTTCGGCATTTCGGGGTTCGATATTTCAACATTCCGGGATCCGGGAGTTCGAAGGGTCAAGAACTGTTGCAGCCGAAATCTCAAAATCATGAAACACGAAAACACGAAAGCATTCAAAGGAATAGGATCAGGTCACGGGATAGGGTCACGTGGATAGGATCCAAGAGGGGAGCTTGTCACTTGCCAACCCTTTCATGGTTTGGCATTTCAAAGTTTTAGGGTTCGATATTTCATAAATCCTGAGGACAAGGAGCCAGGGAACTTTGAGTTGAAAACACCCGAAGTCGTGAAACACGATGTATCTTTGGAGTGGGGCTACGGTCACACATTTCGACATTTTGGGGTTCGTCTTTTTGACACTTCTGATGACAAGGAGTTGGGGATCTTGGTGTTGAAACCCCCAAAGTTGCGAAACCTAAAATCCCTTTTCGGAAAAGGTCATGGTCATATATGGTGGTCGTGTGGAGGTGAAGACTCATGCCTGGTGCATTTCCTGTGCCGGTAGATTTTTCTTGAAGGACCTGTGGATCGAATTCGTGGGGTTCTAGTGAGGACCCCAAAGAACTAATTCAATTCTGCGGATTCAGAGGAGATCGATCCTGTGCGCATCTTGGCCCAAGGTTCGGGGGTCAGCATCGGTTTGGTATCAGAGAAGGACTTCGTTTGTATATTTCATATGAAGAATATCGAAGAGAATGTTGCAGGACACAACAACAAATAGATAGTCAGGTCAACTGTAAAAAAAGGCTGGAAGCACTCACGGTTGTAGAGTGACATCAACAAGTTTTCTAGGAGGGAAGACAAGAACAGGAAAATGGTTGTTGAAGGCCATGGACGTGGTGGAAATAAGAACCACCAACAACAGAGAGAGGTTGAGATGGACAAAGAACTCACCAAGATAAGAGCGAGGATGGAGAAGCTTGCATTTCGAATGTAGCAGGATGCAAAATCACGATGGGTATATGAATGGCCCATGAAAATGAAAGCGAAATGGCTAGTCAAGGATTTATTGGCCCGAAGGAAATGAAAGTTGTTGAAGGAATGGCTGAGGTATGTGAAAATCCTCAGGGCCATAGAAGAAGTGGTTCATGTGTGTGAACCAGAAGTTGGGAGAAATCTCAATGATGATGAGGAGAAGGGATCACTGGAAGATTTCAAAGTCTTTCAAGCGGGCAGTGAGGAATTTTCAATTTTTCGGTAGGGAAATAAGAAGAGGTCACAAGATGATCTCAAAGACTTCCAGGAGGGTAGAGAGAAAATCCCATATTTCCAGGTGGGGAAGGGAGAGAAGTTGAGACTGTCTAAAAGTCTCATGAACTCAGAGGTGAGTTCATATCAACAAGGAGTGGCTATGAAGGAAGATCGGAAGAGATTTCTGATGATTGGAGGGATAAGAGTATTCCTACCAAGTAGTCGAGTGGAGGCCAATGCACAGGATGAAGGTGCAGCAGAGGAAGAAGGAAAGCCAACAGAGACTGTCAAAGAGAAAGAAGAAATGGAGAAAACATCAAAATCGTCCCCAACAGAAGAAGAGCATGAAGATAAGATGCTCACTCCATGGTATATAACGTTGGAGATGCTGGAGGATTGGTTGAACCATCTAGAACTAGTATATGATTGCCACAAGGAGACAGTCATGCAAATGTTAGCAGAGGAGCGCTCCGAGGAATCACTCAAAAATTTCAGCCAGGGAGCTAAACAGGTGATGATGACTGTAATTTCGAGGCATGCAAAAGAAGATGAAGGAAAATTCTAGTCTAAAGAGCAGTTGGAGGAAGCTAGAATCCACCCAACACAGGGGGAAATGATAGAAGCAAGTCTATCAGAGAAGGTGGCTGAATAGCAGGTCAGTTAGGAGGATAAGACTGCAGAGCTAAATTTTTTAGTAGGATGGCAAGTTGAGGCCACCGACGAAGAAGATGGCATGGGAGATCTAGTTTTTCTACCCATTTGCAGGAAAGAAGTGCAATGGAGCAAGCTGAAAATGGAAATTCAGACATGGGAGTAGCTGGACGAGATAATTGAGGAGATTAGAAGGCTGATGATTAGATCAACAGAAGCGGTCAGCAAAGAGAAGCTGAATAGAGGAGTACCTGCCGTAGCAGCAGGGCAGCAGAAGCAGTAGTAACAACGAAGCAGTGGAGAAGATGGACAACTCCAGAGAACTGTTTGGGATCCAAGTGGATTTCAACAGCCATGCTGGGAAGCTCATGATTTTTGTAGTAGAGGAGTATGATGTAGGAGCATCGCTCCAAGCCAGCTATGCGCTAGCCAACCAACACATCAAGAGTGTTCAATGGAGAGGAGAGGCACAATCCTCTCACTTTCAAATTTCAAATTTTGAAAAATGTATTAAATGTTTGAAAGGCTGGTGGAGCCAAAATCCATACATGTGAACAGGCTTAGATCATGGACCAATTGGGTGCTAAGCCATGGACCAATGTTTGTTAAGATTGAGGAGAATATGAACCATCGAATCACTCTATGTCAGGAACATATCACGACCATTGGATTTCCTAACTACAAACTCATACTAATGCATACCAAAGAAACACACTAAGAAACACATATTTACCTAACGACACATTACACCAAGTAGATCTTAACTAACTCCTAAGTGTATAAATATCCTAACATCCCCCCTTAAGAACAACTTGGGATAGGATTGAAGTATTTACAATAGTGACACAATAGGAAAAGTAAGGATGCATTAGAGTCTATCCCCCCTTAATGAAAACTTCATGAATTCCTAACATAGATCAAAGTTTGGAAAACTTCGCTTCTGTAAGAGATTTTGTGAAAATGTCTACAAATTCATCTTTTGTAGGGAAAACGAGCACTTCAATAACTTGATCATGAATGAACTTTATGATGAAGTGAATTTGTAGCTTGATGTGTTTGTTGTTATGATATTGAACTGGATCTTTGGCAAGCTTTATGGCACTTTGATTGTCGTACCAAAGGCTAGTGGGATGTTGTTTCTGAAATCCAAACTCTGAAAGGATTTGTTGAAGCCACAAGGATTTCTGACTTGCATTTACCGTTGTTTGTTACTCTACTTCTGTTGAAGAATGTTCAATATCCTGTTGTTTCTTACATGCCCAAGTGACAGGTCCAAAACCAATGTTTAAAACATAACCTATAGTAAACTTCTGATCATCAAGGTCATTGGCCCAATTTGAATCAGTGAAATCAACCAATAAAGGAGTCTCGCCTGAACTCTAATGTATCCCGAATTGAACTGTACCACGGACATAGCGAAGTATCCTTTTAGCTTCTTGCCAATGTCTTTCATGGGGTGTTTTCATATATTGGGAAACAATACCAACAACAAAGGAAAGATCAGGATGGGTATGAGTAAAGTATAAGAGGCTACTAACTAACTAATGATATAGGGTGGCATTAACTTCAGGAGAATTACAGGTGGCAGTAATCTTGACTCCAAACTGGAAGTGAGAAGGGGATAGTTTACAATCATCCATGTGAAAGTGACAAAGAAGGTCACAAGCATACTTAGACTGGGAAAGAAAATTTTCTTCATTGGTTTGCAAAACTTGGAGGCCAAGGAAATAGTGAAAAAAACCTATGTTTGTCATTTCAAATTTTTTCTTAAGGATGGTTTTCAAATGGTTTAAAATTTTTGAGTCACTACCAGTAAGGATAAGGTCATCAACATAAAGGAAAAATGATTATGAGATAACATCCTACTTTATTGGTATAAACATTAGGATCATAATGGCATCTAGAGAATCCAGTGTCAATAAGAAAGTTGTCCATTTTGGCATACCAAGCTCGGGGAGCTTGCTTAAGACCATAAAAATATTTATTAAGGAGAAAAACAAGGCTAGAGTCATTTTGGACATAGCCACGAGGTTGTTCCATGTAGATTTATTCTTGCAAATATCTGTGCAAGAAGGTAGAGTTAACATCCATCTGAAGGACCTCCCATTTATGTGAGGCAAAAAGGGAAAGAACAAGGCGGATTGAATTCATTTTTTCTACAAGAGAAAATGTTTCATTATAGTCAATTCCTTCCATTTGGGAAAATCCTTTGGAAACTAACCGAGATTTGTGTCTTTCAACACTTCCATTTGATGCATACTTAGTTCTATAGACCCATTTACATATGACATTTTTTCTTCCTTTTGGAAGAGGTTTGAGATCCCAAGTATCATTGGCCATTAAAGAAAGATAATCTTCATTCATTGATGTATCCCAATATGGATGACCTAAATCTTATGGAAATGTCTCTGGATCATGAGTCTCTGAAAATTGAGCCAAAAGAGAAGAGACTCACTAGAACTGTGAACGTGTCCGACGTTGATCTGAAGGATCACTGATAAGATCACCCACTGCTTCTCATGTTGAATGGACCCATCTAGGAAGCTATGGAGTTGGTGTTGGTTCAGGTTCAAAGGACTCATATGGACGAAGTTCAGCATGTGGAGGTGGATTTTCATCCTCACTGTCATCATCTAAAGAAGAAACTAGAATAGGAAAAAAAGAAGGCACAAACATTGAAGATGGCTCGCAGGCCGAAGAAGGAACAATTGTCGAATTAGGCTCAGAGGAGAAGAGATTTTCATCAAATTTAACATCTCTTGTAATAATAAATTCATTACAATGTGGTTGAAGAAGTCTATAACCTTTGACATATTCAGAATAACCAACAAATATACTTTCCTTTTCTCATCAGGAATGTGAGCTCATGCTATATTGCCAAATACACAGAAGTGACTTACATCTTGTTTAATTTTAGTCCAAGCTTCTTCTAGTGTTATATTTTTAAGAGCCTTTGTGGGAGTCTGATTTACTATGTGATTTTCACAATTGATTGCTTCCTCCCAATACTTTATACTTAATCCCTTAGATTGAATCATACAATTAGCCATTTCTTTTAAATTGTGGTTCTTTCTCTCAGCAACACCATTTTGTTGTGGTGTATATGGAACAATGTGTTTCATTTGGATGCAATGTGTTTAATATGTAATATGTAATGTGTTATCACTGCTTCTAAAGATTCCATCTTCTTGAAGCATTTGGACTCATCATGACCATCTTTATCACAAAAGTGGCAATGTCTATCAATTTTCTTACTTTTATATTTTTCTCCTTTCTCACCATTAGGAGTGGAAGTTGTCTGAGTGGGTTTGGGATCCTTATATTGCTTGTTGTTGTGGCGAGGATGTTGCTTCTTGGGATTCTTGGGTTTATCTTTCTGATGGATGACTAAGGCTTTGTTAGAGGTACCTGCAGTGTTGATCACTCCAAGCTGTACAAGCTTATCTTGCTCTCTAATAAAAGCATCACAAAAGTTCTCAAGGATGAGTTTTTTATAATATGTCCCTAGAGCCTCTTTCATGACATAAAAGGTAGATACAAACATAGAATATGCACTACCTAGATTAGAAAGAATAATATAGATGCAACGATATTCTTATATCTTTATCTTACATTCTTCACATAAAGTTCTGAGTGCTTTAAAATTAGATAGATAGTCTTCAATGAAAGAAAAATCATTTGGACTTAAAGTTAGTACTTTGTTTTCTAACTATTGTGCTCGAATAATATTGTGTTTATCATAGAAAGATTCAATCTTATCCCAAGCTTCTTTGGGTTGATCAATTGATTGAAGGTGGAACCTTAAATCATGAGAGATGGACATTCTGATTAATCCACGTGCTTCGTCATTCCTATTATCCCATTTGACTTTCTTATCAACATAAGTGGGTTTTGTTTCCTTTCCCAAGGTAATTTGGTACAAGCCTTTACTTATTAATAAATACTCCATATGGTATTTCCATTGGAATTAGTTGGTACTGGTAAACAAGATAGTACTTGCAGAAGCCATATTAAATATGAAGATAATATGGATTTAAAAATTGAAATTGATGATTTGGATGGAAAGATCTTGAAACATTATGCGGTTTTAAAAAAAAATTGCACTGAGAACAAACTTCGGATGTGAGAGTTATGTCATTTTAAAAAAGGCATAAACGATAACCAAAGGACCACGTGGTAGTGTAAGTTGCTTTATGAAGTGACCCACTTTTATAAAGAGATGTGGGGATCAATTTTACAATGAAGTTACTTTACAAAAGAAAAGATGCATGCAAAATAAATAACTCTAAAATAAAATATTAAAGCTACTTATAGTGATTCACTTTTATACTTGAAGTGAAATAGACTTTACAATTTTAGCATGAACTTTTTCAAAAAAAAGTAACAAAAGAGAGACTTGAACTCAAGACCTCTTACTTAATAAAGCAACTTTTAACTAAATGGTCTTGCAAAACATATTGTATTGTTTATCAAGAATATTTTTGTTGTTGTTGTTGTTGAAGATGGACTTGGAGAGCACGCACATGTTTTTGTTGAAGATAGACTTGGAGAACGTGCTAAAAAAAAGTTGTTTCACACATGAAAAAAAATTCTCTTCTCGATGACAACAAGGGTTAGATCTCGATTAGCTTACTTGGAAGATGCACCTTTTCCTATATGTTTCTAATTTTCTGAGATCTCACAGGGAGAAGGCAAAAGAGAATACACAGATCTAAAAGAGTAGAAACCTGAAAATAAATAATATAAAACCAAAATAATACTCTGCAAAAATTTAAAAAATGCATATGCAGGCTTTATACCTTCGGATTTGACTGAAATGGTCGTATCTTGGGAAAAAAAACCCTTTTCGAGTGAAACGAAAAGTGTTCTTGACTAAACTGAGCACTCTGGACACAATGGAATAGTCCTCTCAGCCCAAAAATGTGCAAAAATAAAAGAAAATGTAGATGAGGAAACTCGACTTCACGATCTCAATCTACAATAGGAGTGGGTCTTCAAACAAGTTCTGATACCATGCTCAAAAACATAGGTGTTCCAATAGAGGACAAACATATTCAATAACCACTCACATAACCAGATCAAATATCATCACACCGATGTTTTCACGTGGTAAGACCCCTATGAGGAAACATCCATGGCCCTAGCCAACACGACCACTTGGAGCAGTTTATTAATGCAAAAGGAAAAGATTACAAAGAGATTTTCTCACAATCGATCATCGAAAAATGACCCTCCACGATATTTAAATAGAGATCACAGACCAATCAAGTGTTAATCCATAGATCAATGGTCATTAATATCAAGGATAATATGAACTGTCAGATCACTCTATGTCGAGAACATATTGTGGCCGTCGGATTTCCTAACTACAAATGCATACTAATGCATACTAAAGAAACACACTAAAAAAACCATTTTTACATAATGACACATTAGAACAAGTAGATATTAACTAACACCTAAGTGTATAAATATCCTAATAGTCATTTGGGCCCCGTTTGGGTAAGGTAGTACATCAACTTTCCTAGGTCGTAACTTTTGCATACGATATTCATTTTAGGCGCACAATATCACGTTGGAAAGTTTTAACCGAAAATAAATATTTTTTACTTTCCTAGGTAAATGCCTCTGGTAGTAACCTGGGCCCCAAATCCCCAAAAAACATCGTTTAGGGCCTCAAAATAGCCCCAAAAAATTGGAACCCAAAAAAACGTCGAAGAACTGTGGAAAAACTGCCAAGGTGGAAAATTCTTTTTTTGAGCCAGCGGGATAGGTGGGTGGCCACCAATATGCATCTAGATCAATCCTCCCTCCATAGAAAGAAATGGTATCCATTGTGTTGAGTTAACCAATCATATGAAGAAATTTCTGTTGAATTTGGCCCTGGGTGAGCTACTTGCCTTGGTACAGGAACTACCTTGTTTTGACAACTCGATAAAGATGGATCCTTTGTTATTGAGTTCCCTTGATATGTGTGTTCACAATCTGATCACTGGATTCATGTTTCATGCAGTCAGGGTTGATATTTGTTGGTGTTAAGTAATTTTTTATCTCTGAGGTGTCCAATAATGGTGGTAAATATGGTCGAAGGAGAGCCATGTTGAAGACTGGGTGCAGGCCAAGGAAAGGGGGAATGTTGAGCTCAAAATCATTGTCACCCACAACCTTGGTGATGGTGTGCATCCCATAATGGAGTGGAAAGATTTCAATTGGGCCCTGTAAGGCATTCTTTCTACAAGTGAAACCAAAATTTGTCTCCCACCTGAAACTTATGTGGCACCCAATGTTGATCATGGCACTTCTTTTACTTGGAATTAGACTTCTATACAATATCTTGAACATGTTGGAAAATGTGATAGATCCGCTCAATGAATCGAGTGGACTTGTTATCTTATGATGGAGCAGGGGATGAGTCGACGAAGGTGGTCTCCAAGGGTAGTGCAACATCCATGGGGCCCAATGGTTGGATTCCCAACCCCACCTGAAAGGGGTTGTGGCCAGTCGAGCTATGTAGGGCTCGGTTGTAGCTATCTTGGACAAAGGGAAGACTCCCATCCCATGTGTGGGGGTTTTTTGAATTGTACATGCATAGGATATGTACAATGATCTGATTGAAGACCTCAGTTTGTCCATCTGTTTGGGGGTGGAAGGCAATGAATTTGGTGAGCTTGGTATCCAACAGTCACTAGAGGCTCGACTAGAATGTGTCGAGGAATGAACTTTCATGGTCTAAGATAATGGTTTTTGGGATCCCAAAATGTACCCATACTCGTTCAAACAAGATCTTGGCAGTGGCTTCTATTTTGATGTTCTTCTTGCAGGCATCTAGAATTGCCATCTTGGAAAAGCGATCAACAACCACAAAAACACAATCATTTCCCCTCTTGGTGGATGAGAGGCCTGACATGTAGTCCATTGAGATTGATCCCCACATCCTGTCAGGAGTAGGAAGAGGGGAGTACAGGCTCTGTTTCTTAGTGGTCGGTTTGGAAATAATGCAGGTGATGCATGACCTGATATACTTGTTGACATCCTGTCGAAGTTTTGACCAGTAGAAATGTTTCTGCAACACTGTCAATGTATTTTCGATGCCAAAGTTTCCTACCACCTGACTATAGTGAGATTCTGAAATCAGCTTCACGTGCTCCCTTGATAGAATGCAGAGATGGCCCAGACAACACAACAACCTATCCTGAAGATGGAAATTAGTGACCACTGAGTTGGAATCCAACATTTGGTAGGTGGTGGAGAAGTCATGGCCTGTCTTATAGAGGTGGGGCCATCTGGAGGTATCATGGCCACAAGATTTTAGCACCGTGGTGAGTGCCATAGCTAGAGGTTAGCTGAGGAAATCAACAATTTAGTTGGTACTTTCTATTTTATACTTGATGTTGAGGTGGAACTGTTTTAAGTATGTGAAAAACTTCTAATGGAGGTCATTTTGCAATTTTCCTTGGGTCTGCATGAATTGTAGTGGCTTGTGATCAGTCTGGATGATTCTCTCCTTCCCAAGAATGTAATTTCTCCACTGGAGACAGGATTACACAATGGAGTGTATTTATTTTTTGTAAGTAGGGTACTTATGGATAGCATTTGATAGTCTCTCACTATGATATGCCACGGGGTGGCCATGTTGAGTGAGAATGACGCCCACAACATAGTCTGAAGAATCTATGTCGATCTCAAAGGGATGTTGTAGGTATGGTAATGAAATTACTGGGGATGAGCACAAACACTTATTCAAGTCATCGAAGGCTCGTTGTTGGGACAAGCCCTACACAATTTTTTCCTTACTTCCACTCTTGGTTACTTGTTTGAGGGCCCATGTGATATGAAAGAATCCCAACATGAACCTGTAATATAAATTGGCGAGGCCCAAGAAGCTTTGAAGTTTAGTGAGTGTGGTTGGGGCTAGCCAATCACAGATGATCTAGATCTTGGCTAGATCCACACACACATCATGTTGATCAATAATGTAGCCTAAGTAATGGACCTTGTCCATGCCGAAGGAGCATTTTTCCAAGTTTTCATATAGTTTGTGATGTTGCAGAGTGTGTATAACCTGCTGAATATGTTGCAAGTGTTCCACCCAATTCGTGTTGTAGATGAGGATGTCATCCAGATACACCACTACAAAAGTACTGTTGAAAGGTCGTAGGATATCATCCATCATCCTAATAAAAGTTGTTGGAGCATTTGACAAACCAAAGGGCATGACTACCCATTCAAAAATACCTTCTTTTGACTTGATGGAAGTCTTCCATACATCTATTTGTTTTATTGGGACCTGGTGGTAGCCAAACTTCAGATCATTCTTACTGAATTATTTGGCCCCCGTGAGCTGATCAAGGAGGTAGTCGATTTGAGGAATCAGGTACCAATTTCAGGCTGTGATTTTATTAAGGGCTCGATAATCAATGCAGAGTTTCTAGGTCCCGTCTTTCTTCTGCACCAACACAATTGGGCTACCACAAGGTGATGATATGGGATAGATGTTCCCCTTGTGGATAATTTCTTGGATCTACCTCTTGATCTCCTCATTTTCTAACAGAGAGCGACGATAGACTAGCCCATTGGGTAGTGGTGCACTAAGGGTTAGATCAATGGGATGATTGACCTATAAGTGCATAGGTACCCCGATAGGAGTGGAGAATATATCTACGTATTCTTCCACGAACTTATCCACTTGCTTCTATTGTGTGGAGAGATCAGTCATGGAGGCCCTGGATGTGGCTGCGATCTTTTTCTCACTCTAAGAGTGAATCATGAAGAATAAAAATATCCTGGTCTGAGAGATGACCTTCTTGCATTGATTGGTAGAGATCAAGGAAATAACACTAGGAGGGAATGCCTTGGGTATCCTGTACAATTTCTTGTTCAAAGTAATAATAACACTACGAGGCCTAGACTCATATACAACATGATGTTTCCATAAATAAGGTTGTCCCAAAATAACATTACAATCTTAGAGAGGAGAAACATCACACAATACCTCGTCTTTGAAGGGCTTGATGTTGTATGATAGTCAAAACTGTTGGCTGACATGGAGATCAATTCCTTGGCAGAGCCATCCAATGGTGTAGGGTTGAGGGTGCAGCGTTGTCGGAAGGGTCAAGTGCTTGACGACCTCTACTAAGATAAGGTTCTTTTGGCTACTACTATAAACGATGAAGTGCAGTGCGGTACCTTTTACCCACATATGTGAATGGAAGAGGCACTCTCCTTCTTCTAGATCATCTGGTTCATGAGGCTGGAGCTTGGTGTTAGCAACAGGGACACTAGGTTTCGAGTCAATGATCCATATTCCCCTTTCTGGTTCTGACTTAGAGTCAGAACCTGCATCTGATTCATAGGCTTTCACTTCGTCCACCAACGACTGATTTGAGTGACAATCAACAATGTTATGCGAAGGTCTCTTATGGAAGTCACACCACTTCCCGGTATCTTTCTTTGTCTTTTCATTCTCCTTCTTTGCTTGCGTCTTGGAATGGTTTTCTTGACACTGTCCATCTTTTCTTTGTCCTTTTTTCTATGGGTTGGGGCTTTCCTTTTCCTCACTTTTGTTGTGAGTGGTTCCCAAGCCCAAATTGTTGCATCTTTTGTTTGAGCTTCTACTCGATTTTGACGACATATCGGTAGGTCACACCCATGGAATAGATGTCTAGAAATTCCATTTCGGTCTAGATGTATCTAAGCATAGCACCGTGATACTTGAGCACCATATTTTTCTTTGAATATTTCATACCCAACTTGGTGCGCAAGGTATGGAAGACATTTGTAAACTCTGGCACTACTTGGTCTCTTTATTTCCACAGCGTGGTTCATTTGGTATAAAATTCATCATAACTTCTGATAGGGTAGTATTTTTCCTTAATAGCATCCCTGAAGTATTCCTAGGTGGTCACGACTATAACTAATGAGGGCTCCTCTATTTCCTTTTTCTCACAGAAAATTTCCCACCAATATTTGACATGGGGAACGACTTTGGGGAGTGCAAAAGTAATCTTTTATCTATTCAAAAAGTTATGGACAAAAAAATACCCTTCCAGTAGATTCAACCACTTTTCTAGAACATTTGCATCTAGGAATATTGAAGTTAATTTGTACCTTGAAGGGGGAGATGCCTCCGCTCGAGGAAGATGCATTGTCTGTTGGTAACTGTCGAAGGATTTGCGTGAAACTATCCATCATCTCGTTCCTCGGTTGCATGAGGGATTCCTAAGGAAACATTTTTAAAGGACATCTTGTCCCATCATCTTTATTTTCTTCTTCCATGAGAGGTCTCTTGGGTGTGCGCGAGATTTTGTCCTCAAGAGAAACAAGCTTGAGACCCAATTCTTTTTACCCTGACCTCATTAGGGACATGCATTAAGATGACAAGGAGAAGACCTCTATGATACCAATGATCCAGATTTTATGAGCAGAACAAAATAAATAAATATTATTAAAATATGTTTAACATAGAATAATAGAGACACAGTAAAACTGGTTTTCTATTCAATAAGGAAATAAGATGAAACTGTAAAATGCAGTGGAAAACAAGCTTGCTAGAATGGTGGCGGCTTATCTCTGAGAAGAGATGTGATGGTTGTGCTCATTCACAAGAAGATGATTACATTAAGGATATTTTACAATAAACAAGAATTTCAAGAACCCTAGACATCCAAAATCCTAAACCTAGGATATGAAGCGCCAAAAGTCATGTGGGCCCCGTTTGGGTAAGTTAGTACATCAACTTCCTGGGGTCGTAACGTTTTCATAGAATATTCGTTTTAGGCGCACGATATCCCATTGGAAAGGTCTAAATAAGAATAAATATTTTTGATTGGCCTTAGTTTAGTGCCGCAAGCAGTCACCTGGGATCCAAATCCCCAAAAAATGTTGTTTAGGTCCTCAAAACAACGCCGAAAGTTTAGAACCCGAACAACTGTCAAACAAATGCTAAGGTGGAAACCTGTTTTTCGAGCCAGTGGAATAGGTGGGTGGCAACTAATATCCACCTAGATCACATTGAGAGCACAACTCAGAGAGGAAGTGTACCAAGAATGGTTTAATCAAACACATATTCAATTCCCACTACGTCCAGATTCACGAATTAGGAATGACTACAACAATACTAGTAGTTCTTCAGAAGTTGGTAATGGAGACAATAAAAAAGAGGTTGGAATGGATGATTACTTGTATATGATACAAATTCCATGGATAAAATGTTTTTAGATGACTTCCAGAATGATGAGTTAGGGGATGATGCTCATATCAATGATACCATTTTCAAAAGCCTAAAAAATTATGTGACAACATTTTATGTGTTGTTTAGATGAGAACATCGACGATATTTTATTTTATGCACCATATTTTTTAAATATATATATATATATATATATATATATATATATATATATATATATATATATATATATATATATATATATATATATAATCTTGCTTAATTAGTGTGTTCCTTATATGTAAACGCACTAGTGCGTTTCTATCGAAAAGGCGCACCGGAAAAATGGAAAACTTTAAAAAAAAATGTCAAATCGGAAATTGTTTAAAAAAATAAAAATAAAAAGGTAGAGGGTCGACTGTGTTTAGGATCCGATGAAATAAGTGGTCCCTTTACATTTCATACCAAACACTTATATATAGAAAAAAACAAACCCATTAGATCTAAAATACCTAAAACAAAAAGACCTAATTCTGAAGTGATAGAGGGAGTAAACCCTAGGGTAAAATTTTGCATTCCGTAATCAAAGAAAACAAGGGTTTAAGTTAAGTATGTTTTTTTTTTTTTTTCTTCTGGATGTAGGGTTTTGAGTGAATCACTATTCCCTTCAAATCCTGATTTTATGAATATTTCTATTGTTGCAAAGTATTATTCTTCTGTAGAGTGCTCCCCAATATGTCTCTCTTCCAAATCTATCATCTGTAAATTTTGGAAAAATAATAAAAAATTGAATACATTCTTAATATTAAAAAAGTTTATGAAAAGGGTTTAAAGTGAATCACCATACCCTTCAAATTCTCATATTCTGAATAATAATGTGGTTCCAAAGTATTTTTCTCCTCCACAATGTTCCTCCATGTGTCTCTCTCGCAAGTTCTCCCTACAAAATTTTGCAAATTACTGAAATAGTGAAATGATTTTTAGTATTTAAATGATTTTATGAAATTCAATTCCCGCTCTTTTTTTAATTGTTTAAAAAGATAACATTTTTTTTTTTTTACTTTTTTCGGCACGACAATGCATTTATGTAAGACGCACTGGTGAAACCATATTACATTATGGACCAGTGCATCCATATTATTTGATGCACCATTGTTTTTTATTGACAAAATATAGAAACACGATGTGGTTGACTTTTCAATGCATCGATGCTTATTATTAATATGTGCATTGGTGTGTTTGTGGTTTATAAGTGCACCATTATGATTTTAAAGTTATTTGAACTTTTATTTGCTCATAAAACAATATATTCATCTCAAATTATATTTTAGGATGGATTCACATGACTTGCAATACTTCAGTATACATTTTACATTTTATGTCGACTTATTATTAAAAAATGGTTTCAAAACTATATTCAAACTCAGATTTTGGTATGGTCCTCAAAATTTATTTTAGATATGTACAGGAAAAATTATTGTTAATTTTGTTGAAATGCAGGGAGAAAACCTTATTATATGATCAAATTTCCAATTCTTCAAATTCCATCCCATTCCATATTTCTCAAAGTCCATTGCGAAGTTATCCCTTTCCATCTCTATCAAGTTTAACTTATTTTATTTATGTTTCGATTATCTCATTGATTTTTTTTTCCATGTCAATATGAATAAAATTGTATCCAAATTTGCAGGATCCTAATTCAGAATCAAGTTGAGATGCAAAAAATATTCCAGTACCGGTTCAAAAACGTTGGAAGGTATTATGAGGAGAAACATACCACAAGCAGTTGGTATATGCAAATGGATATTCACTTTACCCTTCTAATTGTGACATTCCATCTTTTAGCTGCAATCCTTGGTCAACGATGGTAATAATTGTTTGGTACAATGTAATTTGAACAAAAAAACTATTTCATTGTACAATACTAATATCATCTATGTACTCATGTTCAATATTTTTGAAATTATCATTCTTTTGATGATGAGAGACCTACCTATCATCTTCCGTTGCACCCCACAACAATATCAACCCGAGAGAAGGATGCAATGAGATCACAACTCAAAGAGGAAGTGTACCAAGAATGGTTGAATCAAACACCTATTCAATGCCCAATATGTCCATAGTCACCCATTAGGAATGACCACAACAATACTAGCAGTTCTTCATAAGTTGGCAATGGAGACAATCAAAAAGAGGTTGGTATGGATGATTACTTGTACATGATACAAATTCCATGGAGAAAATGTTGTTAGACATCTTCCAGAATGATGAGCTAGGGGATGATGCTCATATCATTGATACAATTTTCAAAAGACTAAAATATGCTTCCACCACCCCTCTCTTTGGACCTATTTCCCAACGAAAGTCTACCCAGCTTGGGAAAACAATGTTACTGTACAATGTGAAATCAAAGTTTGGCATGTCAAACACATGTTTCTCAACAATATTGAGGTAATTGACCAACAAATGCCTTATATTAATTTTGAGAAATGTTGTCACAAAATCAACATTAGAAATTGTTTCTTTTATAATTGTTAAATGACCTTGTACATTTCTATTTCCCACTGACTACAGGATATTCAAAGATAAGGTTATTCCTAGTGATAATTTTTTTCCTGGTAGTTGTGAATAGGCAAATTCATTGTTGAAAATGTTGGGTGTTGAATATATATCATATCATGCATGTAAGAATGATTGTATTATATATAGAGGAGAATATGAAAACATAGTTATGTCCTAAATGTGGGCATGAAAAGTACCATAAATAAAATAAAAATGTTAAATTTCATGGTCCTCCTCATAAGATATTGAGGCACATGCCTATCATCCCAAGGATTCAAAGGATATTTTTTTTTAAATAATTAGCTATGTTGAAGGGATGGCATGCCTCACACATAAGTGAGTCGAGAGTTATGAAAATCCCAATAGATTCAATAGCCATGAAGCATATAGAGGATACATGGCTAGAAAAATTCAAGGATGAAGTACGGAGTCTAGGACTTAGAATAGAAATGAATGGAGTGAACCCATATTCCATCTAAAACACCAACTATTATTTTTGTCGTGTAGTAGTGATCAATAACAATACCCCCCCATGGTTTTATGTGAAGAATGAACATCTTATGTTGGCTCTTATAGTCCCTGGTAGAAGACAAGTGAAGAATATGGATGTCTACATACAACCATTGGTATATGAATTGAAGGAATTATAGGAAGGGATACATATATACGATGTATCAAGACCCATCACAACATAGAAGAGTTTTACATTGTATGGAATATGTTCTTACACCAAACATGATTATCTAGGATTAGGAGTTTTCTATAGTAATCAACATGTTTATTGATTTGTTTATATACATAAAAATATTTATTTTCATATTTAATTCATTGTGATTGACGTTTTATTCTTAAATGCTAACGTCCTATGTATAAAATAATTTTGTAGTTATTTTAACTAAAGGCTATCATGGATCTAAATGTTGTGGACCTTCTTTGAAGTCTAGGTGGTCCAACCACCTACGAAATCTAGTGAATGACTGCTCGAGCATATTCCTCCCAGAAGAACACCCTTATAGAAGAGAAAAATTTGCTTTCAATGGTAAAATAGAGAGAACCCAAAGGGATGCAATAATGACACCAACTGAATGGTTTAGAGAATATGAGAGAGAGATAGAGAAGGATATTATAGAAATGTTTGATTCAAATGGGGAGTGTATGTTCTATGAAATAGAATTCATTGACACCTATGTTGAGAAATTTCTCATTGTAATGAAAATGAAATCTATCTTTTATGAGATCCCATATTGGGAGCATATTAAGATTGACCACTTACTAGATCACATGCATATATTTAAAAATGTTTCATCTTCTTTATGAAGGAACATATCATCAAAAGAAAGGGACACATTGGCTATGAGGAGAGATCTTATTTCTTCAAAAAATAAAAATAAACATTGGCCAAGACAAGAAAGTAGAGGAGAGGATGGTCCCTCTTGGTCTTTTGGAAAAGGTGATGTCCCATGGATTTTGAAGAAAGAAGATATTTCTTTGGAAAATGAAGTTATATAGGGTGTGAAGATGCCTTCTTTATATGGGTCTTCCCTATGATGTT
Organism: Picea glauca; assembly: GCA_000966675.3. Taxonomy (NCBI): domain Eukaryota; kingdom Viridiplantae; phylum Streptophyta; class Pinopsida; order Pinales; family Pinaceae; genus Picea; species Picea glauca. Next base: position 425,009 of record JZKD02S0943341.1, on the reverse strand, counting down.
TCTTCATTGTGCATCAAGACCATTTGTCGGGGTTGAAATCACATGAACATTTTAACCTTATAAAGGTACAACATATGTCAAAAATATAATTTTATTATTTGTAATTTTTATTTTTATGCCATGGGATAAAACAAAAATAATTTGTATGTGTTGAATTTGTAGTGTCATTATCCTCTTCTCCCACATGGGTGTGTGAACCATGACTTCCCCCATGAGATAAGACATGCCATATCTATTATTTGCATTTTTATGTTGGATCACATAAAAGGATATTCATATGTCTAGAATTCCATGGTGGCATCAAGAGATAGTTGAGATTGTTTGTATGTTTGAGAAGGAACTACCATTGAGTTTCGTGGACATGCAAGTTCATCTTCTAATTCACCTAGTATATGAGGTTGAATTAGTCACATTGGTCTCCTATCGTTGGATGTTTTTTTTAGAGAGGTACATGAAGAAATTGAAAGGATTTGTTCATCAAAGGGAAAAACCTGAGGGGTCTATGGTATAGGGGTACATATCACATGAGTATTTTTACTATGCCAATGAGTACATCAAGCAGATCGACAACACACCAGGTGCAATGATTTGAGACGATGAAAGGGATGAAGAAAAAAGAGAATGGGAGCTTCTTGAAACAAATGGAAAAATGAACTTGATAAAGAGTAAGTGACTTATCATTTGTTAAATTTATACACAGTAACTATTCACATTGAACTTCATAATGCATATTTTGATCATGATCTAAGATGTACTATATGTTGGTTTCATTTCATGAATACATCAACAAATTTAGAAATTGATGCCATTGATAAATTCATTCTTTACAATTCGGATGCAACACAGTCGTGGGCCGCATTGTATGAACAAAAGAGGAGGAAATGAGAAAGTGATAGGAAATAATTCATACAGTTGAATGGTTGAAGCACACATTCTCCTGATCATTTAAAATAAAATATGCCAATGATATGCCCCAACAGTTGGGTTACTAACCAAGTCAGACAAAAATATGGTGCATATGGTCATTACCCACCTAAATAAGATGATGCACTAAACATATGGATTGGATGCAATAAATCTATAATAATATATTTGTGTATGTAATTTTTACCTTCATAATGAAGATTTGAATTGTAAGTACATCTATGTTATTTTATATTTTAATGGTCGGGTTATTAGACAGATATTGACACTGTGATTTGTTCATTGTTTTATAGGTGCATTTTTTCCCATCTATTTGGGCATATGGACATCATTTTTGAACAGAGGATGTCGATGACGGACACGTGACACAAGACTATAGAGTGGAAGTCCAGTTCAACCAATCTAGTTGTGTTAGTCACCACAATCAAAACAACATACATGAGAAGTTAGGTTACGTCGAAAAGATACAAGAGATCATTCGAGTGAAATTATCTTCTTTCCAATGTGTTATTTTTAGGTGCAAGTGGTGGGACACCTTTGATCAAAATAATGTAAATGAAGATCATGATAGTGGGATGATATATATCAACTCTAAAAATATTTGAGATCAATCTAAGGAGCCTTAGGTTTTTCCAAAACACTGCAACCAAATGTTTTTTTACCCAGATGTGTTGGATAGGGATTGGTGGATTGGTGGTTTGTATTAAGACATGACCCTAGATAAAAACATATTTTTTAGAACAAAAATGTTATCATGCCAAGCGAGGAAGATAATCAAGGTGATGCCAATAGAGGGTGATATATTATACATGTTTTATTATTTAATTATTTCTTTTATGTTTTCAAATCTATAGTGGATTTAATAATTTGATATGAAATATTATTAATTTTTCGATTGGATGATATAATTAAATGTTATGTGTAAATGATATAAATATTTTTCCATTGTAAATCTAGATGATATTTGAACTTTTAGTATTTTAATTTTAACATTTACTTAAAAAAACAATACATTATTGTATTGTGAATATCAAATATTTTATATCATAATTTTAAAATGTATTTTTGTTACCCACAATTTCATATCATTACCATATCCTATTATATTGTATTATTTTTTAATTTTGAGTTCATACATATTAAGTTTTGGGAATTTTGAGATCTAAAATGAGCCTCTTAAGTGAGTTTTTCAAAAAAACATCGTTGTCCTTAAATAACTAATTTGTGTGTCCCTCTCTAAACCCATATAATAATATATACTTAAGATATGACATAAAAATCAAATTCATAATATATTATGTAATATAATAAATATAATATATTATATTAATTATTAATTATAACATAATAAAATATAGTCTATTAAGTTATATATTAATTTTATATTACATATAATAATAATAATAATAATAATAATAATAATAATAATAATAATAATAATAATATATAATTAAAAATTGAATTAAGCATGTATATCATAACAATTTTTTATCCCTTATCCCTTATCTTTATCTCCTATTTTATGGATGTTAATAGCTAATTGGATATAAAGTTTATAGCTCCTAATAGCTAATTCAATTCTTAATATCGATTACAACAACAATCAACAACATGTAACATACTATATTTTTATGTTTGTGTACATGTTTGTTGATTAAATTTGACATTCATGCATACCTATATTATAGTAAAAAATGTTGAATTAGAGATTTTGAGATTTGTATTAATTATGGGAATATAATAAAGCATGACCAAATTACAATTAAGAGGATTTTAAATTATCACAAAGATTTTAAAAATGCTAATTGAGCTTAACATAACTAATTTTAATTATTCATTATTCATTATGAACAAAAACAATATTATTGAAATGGGGACAAATTCTTACATCGTACTTTCAAGTAAACTAGTTTGTAAAATTGTCATGCAAAGTAAGGTTGATGATTAATATAACTTACTTTTAACTTGCCCAAAATTTAATTAATAACATAAGACATATCTTTACCCTTTTTTATAACTTATTTTCTTTTCTCGGTTAAGTTTGATATTCATAAATCCTTATAGTATAGTAAAAAACAATTGAATTTGAGATTTTGAGACTTGTATTAATTATGGGAATATAAAAAAATATGACCAAATTAAAATTAAGAGGAAGTTAAAATATCACAATTTTTTATAAATGCTAATTGATCTTATCATAACTATTTTTAATTGTTCATTGAACTTATGAACAAAAACAATATTCTTGAAATAAGGACCAATTCTCACATCGTACTTTAAGTAAACTAGTTTGTAAAATTGTGATACAAAGTAAGTTTGAATATTAATATAATTTAACATGACCTAACATCAACATCAACATAAACATATAAAT
>JZKD02S0943341.1:381654-400025 GCA_000966675.3 Picea glauca | reverse complement strand
CAAGAATATATGAGAGATAATAAAACTCTACATTAAATCATCACCATCAACCAATCATCACATAGAACCTGATAATGCTTCCTGAGACTTCTTCAATTTCTGCAATTCTTCAATTATTGGAGTAATTTGATCATGTATATAATATTACTCAATGTATTCTCTAAAACTTCTCTAATTTTCACTCCTTGAATCCTCCCCAAAAAGAGGTTATACAAAGAACGATAGACTTTATTCAATTCTAGTCTATTCAGAAGGCCCAACTTGTACAGCATGCTCGACACTCAATATTTAATATCTGATTCTGAAAATCACACACAAGAAACTATAGTATGTACTCTTTCCAATGGAAGTGGTCCCACTTCATTGGTATTAATTATGAATAAGTTATGAATTTTTTACCCAGAATACCTATTTATTAACTAGCTTCAAGACTGGTCACAAACCCTATCTTCCACAGAGTGTATCTCCATAATTATAGTGAATCAAGAGCTGAACGTTTTACTAGAGGTACCTTGATATGTCTTTCTAATACCATAGTGATTTCACCATATGAATCATTCTAGAAAAAACAATTATAGAAAAAATAGTAAGATGACCTGAAAATAACATACCTTAGAACACATCACCAAGAGACTTCATCCTCCCTTGAAATATGGCCTTCTTTTACTTCTTATTTCCTCTAAAATTCGAATTGTATCAAATGAATGTATAATTATGTTTATTTATACCATTTATGTCACTTCCTTTTAACATTAGGGCCGACCTGACACTTTATTATTTTGTAATTCGTTTCTTTAATTATCTTAAGGGCGTACATGTACTTCCTTCTTCAATTCACTTTGTCATCTTCAAAAATTCATTTCTCCTCAACCATGAGGATCCATACGACGTGCCACTTACCACTAGAAACAACATGATGTATACTATCCATTCATGAGTTTTATATATGCATGTGCATTGTCCTTCATTTCCAAATACCTTTATCAATCTTATGGTCCAAAACCCATGACTAGGGTTGACATCAATGACAACAACTAATCTTCCAACATTTGACACCATCAACTTCATGGAAGAAAAATCAAGAGAGCATGAAATTAAAGAGAGAAACTTCAACAATTCAAACGAGTTTGAATTATAAGAGATCATGAAGTACATGTGAGTGAGTTTAAACAAGGGAGTGTACAAGTAAGCATGAGAAACAAGTGCAAGAGAGCAATTTCAGGTGAACAAATTCAAGCAAGTGAGTTCAATTGAGCAGGTTCAAGTGAGTGATGTTGGCGCAGAATTGATCAGAGTAGGGTCCTTCTTAGGTTACCAACAAAAGTGTACTGATTAGTCTAGAGTGATGGAATTTTCATATTCTCTAGAGAGAATAAATCTCACCCGAAGTGCAACTAAGATAAGAAGATAGGGAAGGGTAAGGAGAATACTGAGGTAGATCTCCAAAATCATCAAGATTCAACATAGTCTTTCACAAGATGAACTAACAAGTAGCAGATTTGAACCCATTAATAACTAATAGGAAATACAATAGAGTTGTGACACCATTCACAAACAAGCTATAACATATTGATCTTATCATACATGAAGAAGTAAAGTAGAATGAAAAATCATAGACATAACAAATAATTACACATAATATTTCAAAATTTTAGGTCATTCCATATATTATCATTAAAAGGGTTTCTCAGATACATTTAAACAGATACAGACATTGCTTGGTCCTTTCAAATTAACAACAAATATATACTACTAAGAAACAAGGCTATCCCTGACCCCTTACTTTCTCGATATTACAACAAGTCATTACTCTATTACAATATTTTTTGGCTCCAAACTCATTCTTCAGAGCTCTATCTACCTTTTTCCCAACATAGACATTAATTACAATAATAGAACCTAAATGGAGTGAATGATAATCCCATCAATCTTATACAATCATATACATCTCATATATATAAGCCAGTTAGATTTCAAATTATTTCTTTCTTGTTCTTTTTGTAATCTCTTTCTTCGGGCTGGTGTTGCACAATCCCTCTAACCACTTTTTGTTTCTTTCTCCATTCTTTTGTCCAAATTTCTTGTGAATTGCGAAAATTCCTAACCAAAATTGGGACTGTAGTATTTCTTAGGCAACTTCTATTAATAAAAAATGAAGGGCCCAACAGGATCCAGCCACAATCCTTGACTCTCCCTCGAGTCAAGTCCTTGGTTCTTCCATGGTTTCTGGGGAGGCATGTTGCTTTCCTTTATCCTCATCTCTATTCTAATTTCATTTTTTTCTAGAGCACTTTCCTCTTCCACCTCTTTAAATGAAGGGCACAAATCTAGAACCAACTCTAGGGATCTCTTCCTTATGCCTTGGAGGTTGTCATATTTATCCTGCCAATTTCTGGCCAACGACGAAGATTTCACCACAAACTATTGATTTGTGTCTGTAATGCATGCCTTGGTTTTAGATGCAACTAGAGAGTTCCACTTTGAATCAGTTGTAGCGTCCATCTGGTCCATTTGTAAGTAGGCTTTCTGGACGATTGGTCGGAACTCACGTAGCTCTCTCTCAAGCACTGAATGGGCTTCACATAAAGCGTTTAGCTCATTGTCATTTTGTTGGATCTTCTCAAATTTTTCCTTTTGTTCTAATAGATATAGTGTAATGGTGGCCTCTTCGCTGAGCGACTATACTTTCATGTGCAAGTCCTCTAGTTTCTAGTTGTGACGTGTTATAATTCCCATCCAGTCACTAACCTCTCAGAAAATCTGTGTACACTCTACAGTCCTTCGGTGCAGAGTTACTATGGCATTGTTCCCTTCAACCACAACACTTTCCATTTTCTCTTGTAGCTTCCCGAGTTGCTACTTTACTTCACGCAGACTCTCCTATAGTTGTGCTTCCATGTTCTCTATGCAAATGGCTAGCTCATACCATGCTACCTGGAGTATATCGATATTCTACACCATCTCTCCTGCTACACTGGATTTAGGTACTTGTGGTGCTGCCCTTCGAATTTATGGCCAAAATTCTACAAGCCTCTCCTAGACTCTTTCTATTTTCTTCTCTTCTTGGATATTTTCATATTCTTCTTGTGTTCGACATTCTTGGGAGAGGAGTGATTCCTCCTTTAAAAAATCTGTGTCCCATTCATCCTATTGTAGCCTCGGCTCCAATTGATAAGTTGAGACTCTAATCATGCCAGTTATATGCGTTGATGGCCATTGAGCGATATCACTAGAAGAAGTAGTGGGCTCCTTAGGGACTCAGACCTACAATGGAAGTCCACTAGCCATAGAATTCTCTGTTGGTGTCTCCACCTCTTCCTCCCCTATAGATGGACCTTGCAGCAGTTGTACGAGTCTCATCTTTACCACTGCTAGAAGGAATGGGAGTATCTCGGCTTTCACCTAGAAAAGTTGCACCAACTCTGCACATTGTTGTGGATTCTAGAGTACAAGCTCCAGTTTTTCTTGCAATGAGGTTGCAATCTATTCAGATGTTTATTTAGGTTCCTTATGAACCTTTGGTAAATCCGCATGTCTCTGGACCATTGTTTCTATGGTTTTTCTTCTTTGTATAACACCCAGAACATTGATTGTTGAGGGAGTGCGCTGAGGGTTTGGGGCTTGCGGTATTGGAACACTTTGAATCTTTGTTTAAGGTAGAGTATCCTGGATCGGTACAAATGGAATGATGGATTGGGTTAGGACTTCATGGGTTAGACCAGTGAGTTCTGGTACATGCTCAGGTATTTTGAGAGGGTCCACCTACATGGGCTTCAGTTTGGTGGTTTGGGGTGGGATGGTTGTTTCTTTTAGTGACGATTGTGGTTGGGGGGTTATGGGGGTTTTTTTTCCAATGGTGGTTGTTCAGTGATTATGTTGGTGGATGTAGTGGTGTTTGGTTCAGGGTCATCAATGATGTGAATCACCATATTCATAGATTGGGTTATGGCTCTGGTAGGAGGTAAAGCCGATGATATCAGTTGTGGATTCAACGACTTAATAGGGGCAACCCCTGTCTGAGGCTTTATGGGCATGGCATATCTTATGAAAGAAACGACAAGGATGTCATTGACATACTTAACTGAGAGAATAATCATCTCTTGAAGTTGTGAACACTTGAAGTGTTCTCTTCTTTTTCTCCAAAGGTATCTTGTCCTCCTCCATCTCAGAATCAGATGGCATCTCAACTTTTTGCTTCTTTGTTGCTAGTGTTGCTGGACCAAAACTGGGCTCAACTACTTCTTCATTTCCTCGTTTCTTTAGGAGCTCTAGGGTTAAAAGATAGTGCATCCCCGACTTTCATGCGTTGTGCTTCACTACTGGCCATGACATGACCTCCTTGTCAAAGGCCAATGACAACATATAGCAGTGAACATATTCTTCCTTGACATGCCTTGGCTAGAAAAAGTTACAGTGATGGTTCATGCCAAATGCAATGTTCCACATGTTCAAGTTGAGAAATTCCTGTGGTATGTTCAACCTCTCAGTTGCATCGATTAGCCTATTGTACCACTTCAGGAATGCGCCATTTTTAAATTCTCTATTTTCTAAGTCTGTCCTCGAATGCCAAGGTTTGAACATATTTTCCAGGCATCCCTTGTCTGTCGGTGATAATGGTCTACCTAGGGGTGATGTCCACTTCCACATGGCGAATGAAACCAACAAGTACCCATATGTAAATTTTCCTCCCTTCTCCAGCCCCTCCTCGCAGGCTACCATAAGTTCTTCCACAAGGTAACTACACCAATTGAACACATCTCCATTGGCGCAAAAATATGCCATTGATAGGGCATCTAATGTGCATTCACCTTTGTAATATGAATGCATGAAATTGCTAGAAATTATGTAGATGACTGTTTCTGGGAGAATGGGGCCAATATTAGTGGTGCACCTCCCTCTTTGTGTATGGAACTTCTCATACAGGATGGGATCACCCTTTTTCTTCCCATGCTTACTCGAGCCCTGAAACCCTTTCAACACATTCTCACCTTCTATCGATAATAAAGTAAGTTGATGGATATCCTCTGCATGAATTGGGTACTTTCTATCGAGCCATAGGATCCGATCATGTACCCGGTTAATGAGGAACTTGGTACACCTCGCAACCTCACCAGACGTGTCGAACAATGGTAAATCTCTAAGATTCATGAACTGCATCCTGCCCATTGTATCTGGAGCCAAGTCCTAGAATACACTAAAGTTCATTAGTGGGAAGAGGACCTGGTCTGTGAGGTCGAGGTTGAGGAGATTCACCTTTTCAACATTTCCCTTGAGATTTCCCATGATATCGACTTGGGGATCACATGGCTCATCTGGCACTACATCTTTAGAAAATGAACTCATTCTTCCTGTAGATCTCGGCATAGTGACTCTGGAATGTCAACGGACTTCGACATGCTAATTGGGATTTGAGGTCATGACTAAGGGTTGAGAGATTGCACAGGCATTACTAGGATTCAAAAATGGCAAGGCACGAAGTTCTTTATGGGAAACAATATGTCTTACACAAAACCTTATACTCAGGCTTAGCTGGGAATTTCTCTAATAAATGCTAAGGCCACTCATAATTAATCCTATAGACACAACTGAGAGCTGAGTTGTCTGATGGGACTACTAATGGGGTAAATCTATTGGTTGATTCTAGCATTTACTGAACAAGTTGGTCAGGGACGTGGTAGACTTCAGACCTTAACGTTTGAACAAATGATAATACTAGCATGAATACTGATAGAATCTTCGCATATCATGGTAAATTTATGGTCTAGTAGAGGTCGTACGGGTTACTTTAGCAGTCATAAATTCTATGACTGGACCGAGTTCATGTGGCAGATGGACTAGGATTGCGTTTGGATTCACCCTCCTCCAACCACAATGAGGTCCCCGTCACATTTAATGAATTTATTTAATGGAATTGTGGATCTTTTGATCCCACACTGTTGAGTAATAAGTTCTACATCAAATTAATATTTAGATGAAAAATAAAAATACATTTCATGGAACAACAATGCACACTCTGACTTTATTAGCTGAATTCAAAAAACAAACAAAAAAATTGCAGAAATTCAAATCTATCTACTGTACATGCTCCTTTGGACTAGAGAAACAATCCTTTAGCTCAGTGCTGAGAGATACAAGGTTTCAAGCGAGCACCATTCACCAATTCTGGTCAAATTATACCATCCAGTTGCACTAATATGACTGCGCCAGAGTTTCGAATCTCTGCAACTATAAAAGGGACCAAATTGCATGCACAACTTACCTGGATGTTTCTAGTATTGATTCTCATAAATTAGGACCTTATCTCCTTGTGAAAATTTTTTAGTATTAATGTGCCTGTCGTGCCAAGCCTTATTCCTATCTTTCTCAACTGATTGATGAAGGTACGCTAAAAACTTGGTCTCATCAAGTTCTTGCAACTCCATAACCCTCTGCATGACTGATTCATCCTCTGACATGTGTGTAATCTGTGTGATGTATAGACTCAGGGAAATGAAATCTATAGGTACCACAACCTCTTTCCCTTAGACTAGATGAAATGGATTATACTTGTGGAGCTTCTTCGTGGTTGTCTTGTAAGCCCATAAAACTATTGGGACTCTATCATCCCAATTTTCCATGTTTGAGCAACAAGCCTTCATTAATCCTCTCTCCAAAATCTTGTTAAATGCCTCCACTATGACATTGGCTTCTGGGTGGTAGGGGATAATTTTATGATGTTGGATTAAGAACTCTGTTGTAATATTTTCTATTGTACTACTGATAAAATGACTTCCCTGATCACTAGTCAGACTCCTAGGACATCCAAACAGAGTGATAATTATTTCAAAAATAAACCTGGCATCAGTATCGGTCGAGCAATCCTAAACAACTTCTGCCTCAAGCCATCATGTAAGGTAATTGGTTGTGGTAATAATATACATGGCCTTTGATTCCTTAGCAATGTGGTTGATTGGTCAAATGAAATAAACATCCCACTTATCAAATGCTTGTAGAACTCGAACTCATTGAAGAGGAAATTCATCTCGTCATGATGGCTTGTTGTTATAACCCTAAATTGCACCAGACATGCATACCTGGCATCAGACCATCTTACTTGCTATCTTTCCCAAGCCATCACTGAACAACTCTTCTAAAAAAACATTTTTTTGAAGGTGTACGCACCCTGCGCCACTACTTCCCATGTACACACACTTGCTACACCACTATAGCCCGCGTACACTCACAAAAAGCACAAAAAATGAAAAATTCAAAGGGATACGGGTTTTGGGGCTGTTACCTAACCATTTGATCGCCCATAGCTAGTCCCCCCAGCCGTAACTATCTCTTTTGGCCTATAAAATAAGTTGTTGGGGTCCCATTCCAAAAATAAGCACGAGAGCATAGAAACTCTTCCCATTTCAGTATTCCGCCTTTGTTGCAATATTTTGCAACCACATTGTGAGTTTGAGCCAGAATTCCTTCTTCCTCCATTGGAAACCCTTGCCATTTCCCTAGAGAAAACTGGAGAGGAGAAGAATATGTGGAAGCATTTGGTGCATGGTGAAGAGTAGTCCAGGACTGATTTCCAGGAGTAGTTTCCGGTCTCATATTGTAAATTACTTTTGTGAGATTAATATAAATAAATACTTTTTCCATCCCTCCAAATGATGTCTTAAATATTTATGATTTATTTACATTTTTGTTATGATGTCTAACCCACTAATCCTTATATAGAATGCATGCTTGTAGTTTCTTGTTTGTCTTTTGGTGAATGCAGGTTCGCCTTGGGAGGAGATCTGTAGTCGAGAAACAAATAAGCACAAAGGGATTGACATTGGACATGGAGTTTGAGGTATGCCTACAAGATCCCTACATTTTGTCTTTTATGTATGATTGTGGGGTAATGACAGGATAGTTGTTAAATGTAGGAGACTTTAGATGGTTAGATTTTCCTGCACTTTAGAACCTTGGTGTAGTTTGTAGGGGGGTTTCCCACTATAGCATAATTGATGACCGTACTGGGGAGACCTCTATGGTTTTTGGGGATATTCTTTTTGGGTATTTTGAATCAGTTTTTTTTATTGATTTTTGAGTTTCTGTAAGCTTCTGTGTCTTTAAGGGATTCTAGTCTTCCATACCAGTACTCCCTGCCTATGCTTAACTCTTGGTTTTCATTTTTTTGAGAAGTTACAGAGGTGTACGCGACCTGTAGTGGTCCTACACACGTACATACATGCCCTTCATTTGGATAGCCAACGCACATACGTAGGTTGCTGAAGTGTCAGTAGTGTGCCAATGTTGAGATTTTTTTTTTTTTAAAGAAGAGTCAGTCATCCTCTTCCCTGTCATAATTCACACTTCTCAGGGGTTTTCTTGATCTAGCCCTGGTATCATTTATAGCAGTCTATAGCCTAGGTATGACCTCAGCATATCTTTCTTTTTATCAAAGATTTCTTGTGTTTTCTTTATTAGGGTTTTTAGACAAGTTTGAGAGTCTGTTCTGATCTACCTGTTTGGTATTGTTAGTGACTCCTTGCAATCTTTGATGGGATAGAATTCATTTCTTGGCCTTGACTTGTCGTCATTTTTCCCTTTTTTTCTTTAGAAGAAAACAAAATAATTCATTTTCAAATTTCTTTTTTTGAAGAATAAAACAATAATAATAATAAAACATTTCTTTGTTTGGTAAAAGTAGTTCAGGTTAGTTGTTTTATTTACCAAGGAAAAATAAAGTTTTCTTAAGTTATTTACTTGAATACTTAGGAAATTAAGTAACTCGTAGTCGAGCGAAATCTTGTTTTAATTTTTTTCTTTTCAAAGATCTGAGAAAGGCAGTTATGAACAGTTTGGTGAAAGAGTTTAATTTGGAAAATCTTTATTTGTGAAGAAGGAGTAGTTTGTTTTTAGTTTCATCTTCTGATATTCTCTTTCGTCTCTTAAAAAACATCACTGGTTTCACTTTCATTCCTTTTGAATTAAGAAAAACACTAAAATTAACACTTAATTAAAATTTATTAGACTTTGTGCTTGTAGGGTCCATCAATTTAGTCTAGGCTATAGCCTTGATTTAGGATTGGAGAGGAAACTCTTCAAGGCTACAAAAACAAACATAAGACTCTGTGCCAGTGAGTGCTTAAAATTCTAGTAACCATGAAATTTAGCGGGGAACCCCCTCTAACACAAGGGATAAACAAGAGGTCGTGTGCAGAAAGGTAGCGAAGATAACCCCTCCAAAGCCGAACCAAGTGTAGTGGGGAACGCATATAGAGGGATTATCTTAGGATTCTGTTGATCACATTTTCCACGGAGCTTCATGGGTCTCGAATCTATTCATGGTCCTCAGTCATCTTCCAGAACACTTTCTTTCAATACCCTTGATAGGTTTCATTCTTGATACCCTACTCATTGTGGTCCACCCGACTGTCGACTGTACCCTCTTGGTGACTGTTCATGCGCTAGAAACCTGGTTTCCTTTATCTTAGTGACTTACACAGGTGACTGCAGGGGTATATCATAGTACATAGGGTAGACATTAGGCCACGCTTTCCAGAGTATACCCGAAGGGTGCTTTCGTATTCGAGTTTCACTTTCATCAGTAAGTTTATCTAGTGTTGGCTGGTGTAACTTTTCTTCCAACTAGCTAGTGATATGCTTGTCTTATCTCATAGGAGATTTTTCTAGTGTGTGTTGGTATTTAACGTTAATAGAAATCCCAAGTGTATCATTGATCTTCTCATACCTTGGAGGATCATGAGCTCCACCCTTCGCGAAGGCTTCTTCACTTACCACCGCTTGATCTAGAGCCACTCCCACCACCTCTAAGGTGAATACTAGACCAACAAGTTTCTTTTGAGATGAATAGGCCACAAGAAACTGTACCCTACCCATCTCCAAGAGGAGAACATTTGATTTCGAAGGAACCAACCATTTCTGACCTTGGAGTGGAAGCTCTTGATCTATATAACCCTCTGATCACTGATCTATCAAAGCCCATCATCATATAGGTTGATCCTTATGAGCATCAAGTAGTATCACAAGTAGTGATGGCAACAAATGATGCTACTTCTTCAGGGAATACTCATACTCCCTCTACAACTATCACTACAGGGGGTTTTACACATCCTAACCAACCGTCGTCGGTCCAAACCACTACGGTCTCGACTGCCTCTACCTTGGGATATGGTCTAATTCCTTCTATGGCAGTGATCACTGCTCCTTTCACCCAGAAAGTGACAGGCCCTGCATTCTCATACAGGATGCCTGGCTTCGATACGAACTCTGTCCTTTCCTACTCAACTCTACAGAATTTAGGTCTTGGGGAAAGGATCTCAAACGCTCCTTTGTAAGGATCCATGGGGGGCACTTCTTCTCTCTATAATACTTTCCCTTATGGAGGGGGTCATATACCTCCTTCATCCCCTTCACTCGACAGTTCTCACCAACACTCTGCCGGGCTGAACATAAACTATATTTCATCTGGAGTAGGTAGTCAAGGAATTCCTTCTTATAGCATGTTGGTAGGTTCAACATTTTTCTCTTTGTTCGATGCATTTGGTAACAATGCTTTCTCATCATCTTCCATATCGGTCTGGGGCAACCCTAGTTTTGGATCAAAAAATCCTACATAGGGTATTATTCCTACATAGGGGGCACACACTTCTCAAGGAACTTGGAATCTATGGAAAAGATCAGTTCCCTTGTCAGGGATGTTGACTGGGGGAATCCCCTTCCATAGTCAATGGAACCCTAGGCAAGGCGTAGGACCTATGCTCGTTGGATCGTTAGGGGACAACCTTTTCCAGAATCCTTAGAATACAATGCAAGCCCAACCCTCCACATCCTACTATGAGAGTCAGCTGATGACATCTCAACAAGTGCATAATTTGTACACTAGTCACTACCATGGATTTTACCAGAACCCTGGCTAGCAACCCAACTTTTCCTGACAACCTAGTGACAACCAAACTCCAGGCTCCTTTTTCCCTGGTTATAACCAATAACCGAAACTTTCGTTTCAGGAAACTTTGTATTTTCCAGACTTGTCAAGGTTACTAAATGACCCTATATGTCGTGATCCGCGTTGGCCTCCTATGCCGACCAAGTTGCCTTCGGACATTCTAAAAATCAAATCTAATCCTAATGAAGATCCAGGTGATCATGTGACTACCTTCCATCTATGGTGCTCGTCCAACTCATTGAGAGACGACTTCATACAATTGTGTTTGTTTCAACTCACTCTCATCGAGAGTGTGGAGAAATGGTACATTGAGCTCGATCGCTCGAGATACTCTTCCTTTAGTGAATTGGCAATGGATTTCTTAAATAATTTTCAATTACCTGTGACATATGACATCAGAACTGAATTGTTGGTCAACTTTGAGCAGACAAAAGAAGACCATATCTCAGATCACATCCAAGAATGGAGATGTCAGAAGAGTTTGATAAAAGTACTAGTCCAACCAACATTGCTTCTTGAGTGGCTCCTTAAGTATTTGGTACCACAGTTATCTAAAGACATTGCAATGTTAGGGGTCTTTTGAGAAAAAGAAGAGATAATGAGAGTTCAATAGCTCAAGCTGATTTACTCTCAGTCTGGTTTATTTTATGAAATTTTTCTAGATGCACCACAGTTAATACTTGACAAGACCAGACATAGATATGGACCACATGCCAATGGTATTGTTGGTTCAACACAAATGAATCCTGTTGATTAGTTGTCAAATCAATTGCAGCAATTTTCGATATAGCAGATAGCGGCTAGCTAGAACACTAGTTCGACTTCTCCCCCTACCCAAATGTTGGATGTACACAGTGTGTGATCGATAAACCCGGAGGCCACCCAGTAACCTGACAAAAAGAAAAAACAATGAAAGAAGGGTAAGGGGGATAAGAAACCTACCAATACTGCTGGCGGGGGCAACACAGAAAAGAACAATGTGAAGTATCTGTGTAATATTTGCATGGAAGACCATCTGACTCACCAGTGCCCTTGGCTTTCCGAGGCCCAGAAGTTATTGGCACAACAATATCCTATCGTGTTAATGAACCCATTTCCACATGGGAAAAATTTAACCCAAGCCTCTTCGAGCGTGGAAGGGGGCAGTTAGGGACCCCCTTTGTCTTAGAGTAATCCTTCATCCGCGAATGTGTACATGATGAAAGGTAGCATTGATATAGAAACTATGACACGTGACTACAGAATGCCAAACACCTCTGAGAAGAGTAAAGAAGCCAAAAACGCACCTCTTCCTCTCCAGATTGAGAAGTCGTTGGGTGAAACAATGACACACATTCCAAAAGGTCCATTTAAGAAAGATTCTCACAATCCAAATGCAAGGGCCTCCCATAATTACTTTGTGGTGGAGGATTTTTCTCAAAACCCTTGTGCAATGTATTATTTGGAAGTTCTCTAGAGATGCCCTTCCTAGAGAAAAGCTCTGTTAGATGCCTTAGGATTTACAGAGACTTGTAGTATGGGAACGATCATGCTTGATACGGCCAAATTAAAACCTCGTCTTCCTTAACATGTGGCATTCTAGATAGTAGTGGCTTACACCAAGAAAACTTTTACTAAGAATATTTTTTGCACGGTGGTTGATGAGGATGCCTGGACATGTGTGATGTCTTTGACATGTTGGAAGGCCATTGGCCAACCGGTTTTGTCTCTGTCACCTACTCTTCTTACCACTTTCAACATTCATTCATTCCGAACACATGGAATCATCCCCTCTTTCCCCATGCAGTTAGGGGGAAGACCATGTGCGTCGAATTTGAAGTGATCGATGCGTATCTCAACAATAATCTCTTGTTAGGAAGGAGTTTGACCTATGCTATGCAAGAAGTGGTTGCGAAAGTTTTTTGGGTCTTGTTGTTTCTGCATGAGGATCATATCGTGTCCATTGATCAATTAGCCTTATCTTGTAATGACCCTTAATCGGGGGTATCCATGGTCCTAATGATTGATAACCCTTATCCCAACATCATCAATGTAGGGGTTTGTCTGTGCCCACCTTTGATGGGTACTTTCGATTACCTGCCTTCGACCAACAATGTCCAATAAATATTGGTTGTCCTCGACTAGCTTACAGTTGAAATCTTTCAAATATCATCATTTTTCACGACTTACTTTAATGATCCGTGGACTTTTCCTTCCCTAATAGTCACGATGGAAGGGACAGGGAACCATGGCATGGCCATGCCTTTGTCCGCAACATAAGTTGCATACTCTATAGTCCAGCAAGCTTCCGCCGACCCCAATTCGACTCCCACATAGGAGTTATATTCGGTTCTCGAACCTATTTGGGATCCAGGTTCCCTTTCCGATACTAATTCTTTATACTTAGTCTTTCCCTTAGAAGAGGTGATTATTGAGGCAATGACTAGTTTGGACAGACCCTGGGATGATCTCCATCATAGATCTTATTTCCTCCCATATTTAAGAAGAATTGAAGCAGGTGAATTTACTATGACTATGACTTGAGATAGGGCTTGTCCTATCAATCCTTTGGATACGCACGTTGTTTACGCTGAAGGAAATATGGAAACCATCGCTAACATGATACTTGTTGATATCTCCAGAACCCCTAGCGTTGTGGAGAATGTCTTCATCGGAGCGGACTTCTCTCTTAAGGAGATTCAAATATACAAGGATTTATTTAAAGAATTATGCGACGTGTTTGCCTGGTCTTACGAGAAAATGCTAGTCATAGATCTAAGAATCGTTGAACATGAAATCATGACATAACCTGACGCTAAGCTGGTCCAACAAAACTTTCGTCTGGTTAATCCTAAGAAAGAAACAACTATTAAATATGAAGTAGAGAAACTACTCAAAGATGGTTTCATCTACCCCATCCAATTGACTCAATGGGTGTCAAATCCCGTGCTAGTCAACAAAAAATAGGGTACAATTCGGGTATGTATAGACTTCCATGATTTGGACAAGGCCTGTCCAAAGGATAATTTTCCCACGCCATTTATTGAACAAATAGTCGATGAATGCATAGGTTGTGAGGCCTTTTATTTCATGGATGGTTTTTCAAGATACAATTAGATACATATCAAACCCAAAGACCAACACAAAACCACTTTCATTTGTCCATGGGGTACATTCTCTTATCAGAAGATGCCTTTTGGTTTGAAAAATGTTGGAGCTACTTTTAAGTGGGCCATGTATTTTTCTTTCCACAATCTCAAACACATAGTTGAAGCTTATCTTGATGGTTTAGCATTATGATCTTGTAAGAGAGATGATCATCCCGCATAGCTCCAACTTATCTTTGAGCGATTTCGCTACTACCAGATTTGCTTGAATCCAAACAAGTGCAGTTTTTGCGTAACGTTGGGTCATCTTCTAGGTTTCATAGTTTCAACAATAGGGATCATGGTCGATCCTCTCAACATTGAGGTGATAGTTCAATTGTCTCCCCCATGAATAGTCCCTCAGCTTTAGATTTTACAAGGAAAAGTGAACTTTTTATGGTGTTTCATCACAAACTATGCCAATATCACAAAGGGTTTCATGCGTTTACTAAATAAGGACATTCCTTTTCCTTGGGATGAAGCTGCTCAATTCTCTTTCGAAGCATTGAAACGTGCCCTCACGTCTGCCCCTCTTCTTCGGCCACCCAATTATAATAAAGATTTATTATTGTACTTGGCCACTATAGAGTCGACCATCGGTATGGTCTTGGTTCAAGAAGACGATTTTCTCTCAGAATACATGATTTATTACCTGAGTCGAGGCCTAGTTGGACAAGAACTCAATTATTCCCACGTTGAAAAATTTGCGTTGGCAGTAGTTCATGTTGTCCAACAGTTCCGTCATTACATCTCATTTCGTAAGACCACCGTCATTTCCATTGTGACTTTGTTTCAATACGTGTTGACACAATGTGTAATCAGCGGAAATATCATTATATGGATAGTTATCCTCAAGGAATTAGACTTGGATTTTGTTTCGGAGAAATCCAAAAAGTCGTTGGTCTTCGCGGAACTCATCTCAAAACTTCCAGTTGAATCAAGTGATGTTATACCCGAGGAGTCACCTATAAAAGGAGACATGTTTATGATCGCGTCTTCAGATCCCTAGTATGGAGATATACTAGTCTATCTCCAGACTTTTAAGTGCCCCACCTTTTATTCTCATGATGAGCGTCCCCATATACGCCATCAGGCCAAGAACTATCTCATAATCAAGGACACTCTGTATCGTCGAGGTGTAGACTGCATCCTTCGCCGATGTCTCACTCATGAAGAAGCAGAGATTGTTCTTAACGATTGCCACACTAGAGCATGTGGTAGTCTTTTTTCTGGGTTGGAAACAACCCAAAAGATTCTATGAGCCGATTACTTTTGGCCGAGATTAATCAAAGATTGTGTTGAATCAGTCAAGAAGTGCCACCCGTGTCAGATCTTCTCTCGGAAGATGAGGGCACACCCCACTCCCATGTTTCATGTCATCACAGTTGGTCTATTCACCCTATGGGGGATTTATTACACTACATGTAACCCCCCTTTAGCAAGGGGGCACCATTATATCATCATAGCAATAGACTACTTCACGAAGTGGTTCGAGGCTATGACAACTTTTAAAGATGATGGCGAGACAACAACTCTCTTTTTGTTTAACCATATAATAGTAAGGTATGATGTCTCTAGAGATATTGTCACTAACCATGGCAGTCAATTTCAAAACAAAATGATGTCTGAGTTAACGTCAAAGCTTGGGTTGAGGCAAGAACATCCATCACCCTACTACCCACAAGTGAATGGTCAGGTGGAAGCTGTGAATAATTCCCTTAAGACTATTCTACAATGAACGATCAATTCGGCCAAATTAAATTGGCATTTGATGTTGTACTCGAAACTATGGGCCTACTGAACTTTTGTTAAGACTACAATCGGTTTCTCCCCTTTTCAACTCATTTACGGGCTGGAAGTAGTCTTGCCTATAGAGTGCCAGATCTCGTCTCTAAATTTGGCAGTATAGTTATTGCCAGACACTTCACTGCTTAAAGAGCGTTTATTATATATTGAGCAGCTCGATGAGAAGCATAGGGATGCATCCTTGGCTAACGAGGCTCACAAACAAAAATTCAAGTGTCAGTATGATCGATTCATTCGTCCTCATATTTTCTCTGAAGGTGAACTTGTCATAGTCTATGAACAAGATAAGGATCCCCTAGGAGCAGGCAAGTTCAAACCCATGTGGTTTGTACCTTTCATCGTGAAGGAGGTTATAAAGAAGGGTGCTTATCATCTGGTAGAATTTGAGGGAAATGCTTTGGTGGAGCCTAGAAATGGGCTCTACCTCAAGAAGTATTACTTATAGGTGGGTTGCCTTGGGTGACTTATTGTACATATGTATATATCTTATACATTTTCTCTTTTAGTTTTTATCTTTTTGGTTTTATGGAAGTGTCGTTTTTTGATGTCATATTTTTCACTCTGGCAGATGTCAAGTGAACCAGAGGTGTTTGTTGGGTTTGCAGACGATCCTATATGGCACACTCAGAGGATTGCTTCTGTAGATTGGGTGATTTTCACACCTCAAGGCCAGTTTCTATATTCAGGAGGTATCTATTTAGGTGACGCCACAAACAATGTCACTGAATACAATGCAGTCTTAGAGTTTCTTTGTGACGCTTTGTCGCATGGTATCTCTCACCTCTGTGTCTACTTAGACACTCAACTAGTTGTTTCCTTAGGGTACATCTCTTAGAATGAAGCTTTGATTACATTATGTATATCCATGGTCCTAGGCGATTGAATCAAATCACAAATACTTTAGCTAATCATGTGTTAGATTGGCATATTGCACACATATAAGAAAAATCACACACACACACATGTAAATACATTTGTAAATAAATGTTAGCCATACAACATTAAAATATGTAAATACAAATATATATATCAAAAATATCAGAGTACATGGGTGGGCGTAGGCACCTCAAAAATATGTCCAGTAAGAGTCATGAGGCTTATGCCCTAAAAATTATACAAAAGGTTCCCTTGACACGTGAGTAGTCTAGCCTAGCTAAGGATGAGGCCTGTTGGCCCTACTATAATGAACAACGACATTTGCCAAATGCCGAAAGAGCTCGACCCAGGTCCGTGGTACCCCAAATATGTGAGGTTGCATTGCTGGTGGCAGATCCTCGATCTCTGCCATAAGGACTGAGTGAGTGAGTGCGGTGAGGTTCCTCTCTACCTGTCTCAATACTCTCTCAGCCTCTCCGGCTGGAGGCCCCCTTGCTGTTGGTGCTAGTTCGAGAGTTGTGGCTGGTCCTACCTCTGGTCGAGGATGCCACCTAGTCCTCGAGAATTCTGATGGATGCACTAGTCCCACATATGTACATAAAAGATACATAAGTGTCAGATACTCTGGTATACAAAAATAAAAAATGATATATGTAAAAAGAAATAAAAAATTAAATAACTCTAAAAAAAAACTTACCCATATCTCCTTGCTCCACTCTAGGAGGTATAGGCATGTCAGGATCTCTAGAAAAGTTGATCCCGGCATAGAGATAGTCCTCTATTGTCGGAATATGTCGTGCCCACCAGTCAAAAAACTTATCATCGAAGGCCTCTACATTCCTCCCTCCCCCCTGTCGCGGCATCAACACTGCCCATATGCATAATGCTGGGAGAGAGGCCACATGCCCTCATATCATCTCTCGTGGACCAAGACTAGGTACCCTCTCAAAGAAAAAGGAACATAGAATAGTCCTGAATCCAAAGTTTTTGTTCTCCTGTGTTCGACACTTTGTTAGTTGTCTCTTCATGCAATCTAGCATGGTTGTACTCTAGTTAAAAATCCATGCATTTAAGTGCTACACTACACAATTCATGTGCACCCGGGAGGCCTAATGTAAAGCTATGGATCCAGTGATCCACCCAATTAGTAACACTATAATTTTTAGCGATAGATTTTTGATCTTGTTTATCGGCACCTAAGATACCACTTTCTCAGTACCATCTTCACAATGGATTCCAATCAACTCCTCAATGTTGTAAGGCCCAAGGGGAAATGTATGCAAGTTGATTGGATCCCCTCTCCTCGAGAGACCAGTCAAGAATTAAATATATTCAGTCGTTGGGGTCAACAACTGCCCCTCAAGAATAAATGCCTCAGTGTCAGGATGCCAATAATCTATCAAAGCATTCAACAACCTGGGTTGTGCTCTCATAAACAAACACTGGAATAATTTAAACAACCCACATTGCCCTAATACAACGATAGCAGTAGGTTCTTGTGATACCAAAAAATCAATGTCTTCATGCTCCCTTTCTCTCTAATGGAAATACATCCTGCAAAATGACAAATTCATAGGGAGTTAAGTCTTGCTTTTTATTTTTTTCCAAATATTGGAGGGTGTACGTGG
>JZKD02S0943341.1:365274-381604 GCA_000966675.3 Picea glauca | reverse complement strand
TTTTTACGTTTTTGTCAATTCTCAATTTAGAATGGTGATAATGAGCTGCCAACTTCTATTTATAGAAGTTTTAGCCCCTTTTTGTCATTTTTTGGACCCTTTTGTCATTTTTTCTTGCCTGAAAATCGTTGAGTGTGGTTCTCGAGTTTCTTTTGGGTTGTTACGATACATTTTACTTTTGGTTCGGTGAACTTTTTTGAGAGTTGGGGCATTTTTAAGATCCTTTGGTGAATTTTTTTTTTCCAAATTTGTGCATTTAAGATAGGATTCCACCTCCACTTGTTGCACCTCATTGTATTTTTCTCTTTTCCATAGGATCAATCCCACAGAATTGTGACACAGAGTCCTCACTCCTGCCCTAGAAGTTTCATAATTTATTGGTAGAGCCTACCTTCACATGGATGCCCTAGGTAGATTCTGGTTGCATTTTGGTGTCCATCCCGTCGCTAATGACTTTAGGCTCAGTAGTCCTTTTAGTCCTATCTTGATTACAAGTTCGGGCCTTCACATGTATGATATGTTATCACTCTTGGTTTCACCCTTAGGACTCCCAAAAAAATGGGTCTTATTTTAATCCCTTTTCAAACCCTCTAAACATGAAAAGATTGTCGAGCGATCTTGTTTTCCTTCACGCTCGCCAAACTAAAATTCGAAGCCACATCTGTCCAACAGTAGTTTACCCCTTTTTTGGCCCAGATGGTCAAATGTATGAATAAAGGTATACTCTAGGGACCTCGGTTCTCTAGAAGAGTATTCTCAGGTATAATGTTAACCCTTTTTCGGGCCTAACGGACTAAATTTATGAAAAAGGAACCCCCACAGAGTCCCTAGTTAATCTCTTCTCAGACTCCCTAAAATTGAAAAGATTTCCAAGTGACCTTGTTCCTTCACACTTCTTAAATTGGTCAAGAAGAACATCCCTTACGGAGTCCATAGTTAATATTTTTTTAGACTCCTTAAATATTAAAAAATTGCCAAGTGATCTTGTCTTTGTCGTTAAAACGATTTTGAATAGATGTATTTTCAGTGCTAGTTTACTCCTTTTTCAAACCGACTAGACTAACTTTGAAAAAGGTACCCAGTGGAGTCTTCTTTTACGTTTTTTCAGAATCTCTAAAAATGAAAAACCGTCAAGCTTACCTTCTTTGGGCTTGTTAAAATTACATTGAAGGATGTTATCATTGTTTCTTGTTAATTGCATTTGTATTCCTACGTCTTTGGCCTAATGTTGGATCCATGTTTATCTCAACTGAACCATGTAAAGAATGCCTTATATGCAAGCCTTGTATCACTTTGCCTTTACATCTTGACACCTTAACCCATGGAGGATTTTTCCCAAGTGTCCTTTTCCTACATATGTCTCCTTGCTATGAGCATCAATGTGTTCCTTGCACTTGGAACTAGTATTTCTACGATACTCATTCCTTCTTTGTAACATAACATTATTTTACTCTTTTTCAAGATTTCCAAAATTATTGAAAAAGACAAAAAAATCAAATATACCCCAAAAAGAGGAAGGGAAAAGTATTTTATTTTTGTTGACCCCACAGTGAGTGGCCCTTGGACTAAGCACATCCTTCCATTTGTTTGTCAAGCTCTAGGATTCAATATGACCTTAGGATGTTGTTCTCGCTATGTAGAGTTGTGTCCTCCTCTGTTTGGTTATCCTTCCAAACATATGGAGAGTTCGTGTTGCCTCTTGCATCGTGAACTTATGTCAATGCTATGCTCCCTAGGTCTCATCTTTTGTCGTTCTTTTTTCCAAGGGAATTTTTACTAAAATTGATTCGTCCCTTCTATAGTTTGTCTCTTTCCCTCATGCTTGGCCACCCCAAAAGTCTAATCAAGTCCTTGCTCAAAATCACTGAAGTTATCTACCTGATCACCGAGATCCTCTTGTCTGTTCCCGATGAGCCATTGAAGACCTCTGGGTAGCGAAGTCATACACTAATATTACACTCCTACCCAATTTTTGAAGATTTTGAAGTTGTTTCTCAAGCTATGAAGATGATGTAGGAGCATCACCAACATCAAGCGAGCCAGTGTAGAGACAAAGGATAGCTTGGCAAGCGCCAACGCAAATTTTGAATTTCTCTTGGATTTGATGTGCGAGCATAAATGTGGCAATTTAATGAAGGCGCACTTGTATAATGTAAATGGACCTTAAGCAATTTTCTCTCGTCCTTAGTAGGTAGAAGGAATTTATAGTAGTTAATGCAAGTAGGTAGAATTGAATGTGTAGATTTGACAGTTTTAGAGAACAAGAGGGAAACGTGATATAGACACCCCCCTTGTGTATTGTAACAGGATTATGAGAATTTGTGTATGAAGAGAGTAAGAGCATGCAGAGAGCTATGTAACAACACCCATGTACAGATATTTGGATTAATATAAAGATTTTTATTCAAATTCATGGTTTCGTGTTTGTTCTCTGTGTATTGATGTTGAATGATACGCTCATGAATGTTTTCTTCTTATTATACATTTGCTTTAAATGTTGTGTATATGATTTCATGTTTTGATTTTGAAGTCTGAAAGGAAGTAGGAATGAGTTTCAATTGTTTCTCTATCTGAACAAAGGTTCCTGCAAGGAGTGCAGTCGAATTGTCCACAAGGAGTGCATTGACAAAGGGTTCAGATAGGGTAGCTTTTGTTCTCATTCACTCCAAGGTGCAGTTGGGGCACAGGAGCCGTGCAAGGAGTGTTCAAGCCAAGTGAAGTCTTAGGGTTGCGGACCTGAGTGGAATATTAAAGACTGCTGCTGCAAGTGTGCGTAGGGATGAAGGAAATTCAGCACTTGGAAGTGTCTGAAGGTTTTCCACAAGGAGTGTGTGCAAGAGTCTTTTCTAAGACTCGGAGTTATAAGGAATCTCAGGAAGGATAAATCCTTATAACCACTGAAATGGTTGCACAGAATTTGTATCTAGAAGAATTCAAGAAGGCTTTGTGAGTTTGCACTGTAGGTGGACAGGTTTGTGGAGGAACACTTAGTTATTCACAGAAATCATTAAGGAGGAAGAGACGAATAGTTGGAATTCTTGCTAGAGAATTCGTGAAGTCCCATGAACCGTCAGTTCTCACAAAGAAGTAGAGGGGTTAAGGCAAAGGTTTCGAAAGGTTATAAGCTTAGGAGGAGTAGGAATGTAGATCCGAGCCACAAGGGCCATTGGATTTTCGTGGGGAATTCTATATCGAGGTTTCTTGGGTAAAAGTCCCGTAAACATTGCAATGGGAATCGTGAAATCACGAAATGCGATATCCCAAAAGCCAGAAGAGGATTCATGTGGGGCCACAACAGTCAGTGAAGAAGACAGGTGGCACACCATTTCAGGGTTTCGTGGGGTGAAGTCCCAAACTCATTGCATTAGGATTCACAATATTGCGAACTCGGAAGTCCCGATGAAGTGAAGCAACATTGAAAAGTCAAAGCTCGCAAGTATATCGAAGTTTCAGAAAATCGGGATTCGGGAGTCGGGGAGATGAGTTTCTCAACATCGTGATCACTGAAATCGCGATAGGGAAAATCCTGAAAGGAAAAAGGAAAGGTCAGCATTGACTGTTTTGGGTTTCGAGGATTCGAGAGACCAATGCTTGACCACTGGATTCACGAATTTGTGAAGTCCGATCTCCCAAGTGTAAAGAGGGGATCCTGTGAGAGTTGTTGTGGGTGCAGATTTTCTGATAGGTTAATAGAAGATCCGGTTAGAGTTCTTTGGGCCAGTGGTAAAGGAAAGATCCTGTGTCAACATGGACCTTTCGACTTGTGGGTTGTGGAGGGAGAATCCATAGGAATCATTTTGGTATCAGAGCGCAGAAAGGTTCTTTGCTTTCTATAGCAGAGAGAAAGAGAATTCACTATGCCGCCAAGGATATGGGACATGCAAACACCCGATCCACCAAAGGATAGGGAAATGCTGAGAAGAAGAGGTAGGTAGATGATAGATCCAGCCATGGAGAGAGAGATGTGTGATCTACGAGCCAGACTCGAAGACATGGAGACAACACAAAGGTGTACAATTAGTGTTGGGGATCTTAGTGATTCCAAAAGTGAGATGGAGGTTGAACATGAAGAAGAAGTTGCAGCCGAAGATGCATCAAATGAACGTTTGATCAGAGCTATTGCAAGAATGGGTGCAAGAGCGAAGATGGACATTCTAGTTTATGAGGGAAATCTAGATGCAGATGAGATTCTAGACTGGATTATAGCTCTAGACACATACTTTGACTATGAAGATGTCGAAGAGGACAAGAAATTCAAGCATGCTGTCACAAGATTAAAAGGACATGCAACATTGTGGTGGGATGAAATACAACCTGACAGATGCTGCAAGGGTAAGCAGAAGATCAAGAGATGGGACAGAATGATCGCGAAGATGAAGGCAAAATTCATCCCCAGGGATTATCAAATTACTCTATTCAGGAGAATGTAGAACCTGAGACAGAAGTTGATGACAGTGAAAGAATACACTGAGGAATTTTACAAGCTGAACATCAGGGTAGGTCATCAGGAGAGCAATGATGAAAAAGTAGTCAGATACCTGAATGGCTTGAGATATGACATTCAGGATGATATGAGCATGGTAACCATCCGAACGGTGGAAGATGCCTATCATATGGATTTGAAAGTGGAAGAGAAGTTGAGCCGAAAGCAGAGTCAGAGAGGTCGAGGCAGAAGTTAGCCCAGAGGCAAGTCAGTTGCCCAAGACAAATATCAGAAGCCTAAGGAAGACTGGAAGAAACCTCAGACTCAAACTGAGAGAGGTGGAACCTCACAGCGAGGCCAATATGTTGAACAAAGAGGGCAGCATACTGAGCATAGAGGAGATTATGCTGATAATAACACTTTTCCTCGTACTATAGGTAGAGGAAGAGGAAGAGGTGGAGTAATAACATGCTTCACATGTGGAAAAAATGGGCACAAGTATTATGAGTGTCCATATAAAAAGAAAGAGGGTGGATAAGCTCACATCACCGAAGCGCAGAGGCAGGATGTTGAGGTAGAAGACGCTGAAGGTAGAAGATCGTTGATGATACGAAAATCTCTTTTGACACCAGAGAAGGAGGTGGAGAGTTCAGTCCAAAGGACCAGACTTTTCTAGACTACTCGCAATACCAAGGACAAGGTACGCAAGGTCATTGTAGGCAGTGGTAGCATAGATAATCTCATTTCTACATAGATGGTAGAAAAGCTGGAGCTGGAGACGATTGATCATCCAAGTCCATACAAAGTTTCGTGGCTACAAAAATGACACCCGGTAGCTATCACTAAACAATGTTTAGTTGAATTTAAGATAGGAGGATATAATGATAAGATACTCTGTGATGTCATTCCTATGGATGTTTGTCATCTATTGATGGGTAGACCATGGCAATATGATAGGAATGTGATTCATGATGGGAGAATGAACACATACACCCTAGAGAAGAATGGGAGGACTCACATGTTTCTTCCAATCAAAGATAAGGAGGTGAAACCAGAAGTAAGCAACATAGTGATTCTCATGAGTGGGAAGGAACTTCTCACAGAGGTCAAGAAAAAGGAGGAACCACAATTCATTATGGTTAGGAAACCAAAGATTGTTTTGACCAGCACAAGGGTGGATGATTTACCATAAGAGATTCATGAACTGCTGGAAGAGTTTGCTGATATAGTAGTGGACGAATTACCTCGTTCATTGTCATCGATCAGAAGTGTTTGTCACCATATTAATATCATACCAGGAGCCAGTTTTCCAAATAAAGTCATGTAAAGATTGACGCCACAAGAGAATGAAGAAGTTAAAAGGCAATTCCAACAGTTTTTGGGCAAAGGTTTGGTCAAGGAAAGCTTTAGTCCATGTGTTGTTCCAACAGTACTTAGTCCAAAGAAAGATGGAGGCTAGAGGATGTGTACTAACTCGAGGGCGATTAACAAGATAACCATCAGGTACAGATTTCCTTTTCCAGGGATGGATGATTTGATGGATTTCTTGAGTGGAGCAAAATATTTTTCAAATATTGATTTGAAAAGAGGTTATCATCAAATCCGCAAGAGAGAAGGTGATGAATGGAATACAGCATTCAAAACTAACAAAGGCTTGTATGAATGGCTTGTTATGTTGTTTTCTTAACAAATGCACTGAGTACCTTCATGAGGTTGATGAATGAAGTCATGAGGGAGTTCATCGAAAAAAAATTAATTGTGTATTTAGATGACATACTGGTTTTCAGTAAAACAGTGGCAGAGCATCTGAAGCATTTGGCTACAGTTATGCAGAGGTTACAACAGGAGAAGTTGTTGATAAACATTAAGAAATCCTCATTCATGAAGACAAAGCTCATTTACTTGGGGTTTGTTATTTCTGCAAATGATTTGAGGATGGATCCAAATAAGGTGGAGGTAATCAAGAATTGGCCATCACCAAAGAATGTTTTTGAGGTGAGGAATTTTCATGGATTGTCTAGTTTCTATCGAACATTCATTAGGAATTTCAGTGGAATTAGCACAGCGATGATGGACATAGTGAAGAAAAGACACAAGTATTTTCACTGGACTGAAGAGTCTGAGAAGAGTTTTAATCTGTTGAAGAGGAATATCACGGAACAACCAGTTTTGGTGTTACTGAATTTTTGAAAGACATTTCAAGTGAAATGCGATGCAAGTGGATTTGCAATAGGGGCAATATTGAGTCAGGAAGATAGACCGATAGCATACTTCAATGAGAAGCTGAATGAAGCGAAAGTAAAATACTCCACTTATGATAAGGAGTTTTATGCTATCATACATGCATTGAGGAAGTGGAGAAATTACTTGATCCTAAAAGAGTTTGTCTTATACAGTGACAAGCATGCATTGCAGTTTGTTACTCAATAGCAGAATTTGAATGAGAAACATGTCAAATGGGTTGAGTATATGAAAATTTTCACTTTTGTGATTAAACGTATTTTTGGTACTGCTAACAAAGTTGTTGATACTTTGAGCAGGAAGTGTTTGTTGTTGCAAGAGTTCAAAGTCAAAAATTTAGGTTCTGATGATCTCAGGAACATGTACACAGATGATCAAGATTTTAAGGAAGCCTATGAAGCAAATGGGAATCCAATTCTCAAGGATAGAAGCCAATGGACAAAACACATGATCCAGGAAGGATTACTATTTAGAGGTAATCGACTGTGTATTCCGAAATTCTCCATGAGGTAGAATTTGCTAAAGGAGAAACACAGTGGAGGATTAGCAGGGCACTTTGGTCATGACAATACATTTGCAAAGTTGAATGAGTCATATTTTTGGTCGGGAATGTGAGAAGATGTCAAGAGATTCGTAGATAGATGTAGAATTTACCAGCATTTGAAGGGAAGGAGATAGAATGTGGGGTTTTATCAACCATTTCCCATACCAGAGAGGCCATGGGATGCAATCAGCATGGATTTTGTATTGGGGTTTCCAAGAACACAAAGAGGTTTTGATTCAATATTTGTGGTGGTGGATAGATTTTCCAAGATGGCACACTTCATTCCATGTCAAAAGACCAGTGACGTAACTCACATTGCAAACCTATTTTTCAAAGAGGTCATTCGACTTCATGGCTTACCCAGAAGCATCGTTTCAGATCGAGATACGAAGTTCATAGGGAATTTTTGTAGGACCTTATGGAAGAATTTGGGAACTAACTTTTCGTTTAGTTTGACTTATCATCCTCAGATGGATGGACAGACAGAAGTAGTGAACAAAAGTCTGGGAGACTTGCTGAGAATATTGGTGACAGAACACCACAGCAAGTGGGACAACATATTACCACAAACAGAGTTTGCTTATAACGACTGAGTCAACAAGAGCACAGGGAAGAGTCCATTTTAGGTTGTCTATGGCATGTTGTTGAGAGGAATTTCTGAACTGAGAGATTTAGAACAGATTGCGACTAGGAGTGCTAGTGCAGAAGAATTCGCAGAGATAATGAAGGAACTTCACAGTCAGGTGAAGGAGATATTGCAAAATTCAAGTTAGTAATATAAGAACAGAGTAGATCAACACAAGAGATAACTTTAGTTTGAGGTTGGTGACTTGGTTCCAGCATATTTGAGAAAATAAAGGTTCCCGAGAGGAACATATAATAAGCTGAAGATGAAGAAAATCATACCATGTAGGGTCTTGAAGAAATTTGGGGCGAATGCTTATGAGATTGAGCTACCCGATGGGATCAAAATTTCTCTGATATTCAATATCTCAGATTTGTACCCATATAAAGCTGAGGAAACAAGGATTTGGAATGAGCAGCCAATGATCCAATGGGTAAAGCAGATGCCAGTAGCAGAAAATTCGTAGATGGAATACATACTGGACAAGAGAGTAAGCAAGAGGACCAGGCGAAAGAAATACTTTGAGTATCTGGTCAAATGGAAGGACCATCTAGTTGGAGATGCCAGCTGGGAGAATGAATTAGAGATCCAAAAGCATGGTCAGACCATGCACGAGCTCATAGATAGGAGCGCATGAAATTTTTCAAGCCAGGGAGTATGATGCAGGAGCATCACCAACATCAAGCGAGCCAGCGCAGAGACAAAGGACAACTGGGCAAGCACCAATGCAAATTTTGAATTTCTCTTGGATTTGATGAACAAGCATAAATGTGGAAATTTAATGAAGGTGCACTTGTATAATATAAACAGACCTTGAGCGATTTGCTCTCGTCCTTAATAGGTAGAAGGCATTTATAGTATTTAATGCAAGTAGGTAGAATTGAATGTGTAGATTTGACATTTAGAGCGCAAGAGGGAAACGGGATATAGACACCCTCCTTGTGTATTGTAACAGGATTATGAGCATTTGTGTATGAAGAGAGCAAGAGAATGTAGAGAGTTGTGTAAGAACACCCATGTACAGATATTTGGATTAATAGAAAGAGTTTGATTCAAATTCATGGTTTCATGTTTGTTCTCTGTGTATTGATGTTGAATGATATGCTCATGAATGTTTGCTTCCTATTATACATTTTCTTTATATGTTGTCTATATGATTTCATGTTTTGAGTTTGAAGTCTGAAAGGAAGTAGGAATGAGTTTCAATTGTTTCTCTATCTGAATAAGAATTCCTGCAAGGAGTGCAGTCGAATTGTCCGCAAGGAGTGCGTTGACAAAGGGTTCAGATAGGGTAGATTTTGTTCTCATTCACTCTAAGGTGCAGTTGGGGCACAGGAGCCGTGCAAGGAGTGCACAGGCTGAGTGAAGTCTCAGGGTTGCGGACCTGAGTGGAATATTAAAGACTGTTGTTGGAGGTGTGCACAAGGACGAAGGAAATTCAACACTTGGAAGTGTCTGAAGGTTTTCTGCAATGAGTGCACGCAAGAGTCTTTTCCAAGACTTGGAGTTATAAGGAATCTCAGGAAGGATAAAGCCTTATAACTGCTAAAATGGTTGCACAGAAGTTGTATCTGGAAGTATTCAAGAAAGCGTCGTAAGTTTTCACCGTAGGTGAACAGGTTTGTGGAGGAACACTTAGTTATTCACAGAAATCGTCAAGGAGGAAGAGACAGACGGTCAGAATTCTCTTTAGAGAATTTGTGAAGTCTCGTGAACCATCAGTTCTCACGAAGAAGCAGAGGGGTTAAGGTGAAGGCATCGAAAGTTTATAAGATCAGGAGGAGTAGGACTGTAGATCCGAGCCATAACGGCCATTGGATTTTCGTGAGGAATTCTATATCGGGGTTTCATGGGTAGAAGTCCCCTAAACATTCCAACGGAAATCACGAAATCACGAAACGTGATATCCCGGACGCCAAAAAAAGATTCTTGTGGGGCCATAGGAGTCAGTGAAGTAGACAGGTGGCATGCCATTTCGGGGATTCATGGGGTGAGGTCCTGAACTCATTGCATTAGGATTCACGATATTGTGAACTCCGAAGTCCCGATAAAGTGAAGCAGTGTTAAAAAGTCAAAGCTCGTGAGTATATCAGAGTTTTGGCAAATCGAGATTCGGGAGTCGAGGAGAAAAGTTTCTCAACATCGCGATCGCCGAAATCGCGATAGGGAAAATCCCGAAAGGAAAAAGGAAAGGTCAGCATTGACTATTTCAGGTTTCGAGGATTCGAGAGACCAGCACTTGACCACTGGATTCATGAAGTTGTCAAGTACGATCTCCCAAGTGTAAAGAGGGGATCCTGTGAGAGTTGTTGTGGGTGTAGATTTCCCAATAGGGAAATAGAAGAGTCGTTTAGAGTTCTTCGATCCAGTGGTAAAGGGAAGATCCTATGTCGACGTGGACCTTCCAACTTGCGGTTTGTGGAGGGAGCGTGCATCGGCATCAGAAGACCTCATCTCCAACCATCAGGCGTCATTGGCTTCTTGAAGATGGATACTATACATGTATATATTTTGATTTTGAGATGTAGATCCATTGTGTATTTCTCGTGGCTATAGTTTATATAGTTATATGACATGGGTCTACAGTGTATTTGATTGGGATCCATGGTTTTATTTCATCCTGAGCATGGGTATGCCCACCTCAGTGAGACAAATGGTTATTTTGCAGACGACACCTCTTGAACTCTGGTCTTTGGGCTCAATCACTTAGTACATTGGTGAATATTTGTAATTTATTTCAGCCATCATATGCTCTTCTGACCTTACACATTAGGGGGCATTTTTTATAACCCTAAATTGCACCAAACATGCATACCTAGCATTAGGCCATCTTACCTACTCTCTTTTCCAAGCCATCACTGAACAACTCTTCTAAAAAACCATTTTTTGAAGGTGTACATGCCCTGCACCACTACTACTCGCGTACACATGCTTGTTGCACCACTACAACCCATGTACACTCACAAAAAGCGCAAAAAATGAAAATTGCAAAGGGATAGGGGTTTTCGGGTTGTTACCTAACCATTTGACCACCCATAGCCACTCACCCCAACCATTAATATATATTTTGTCCTATAAAAGAAGGTGTTGGGTTCCCATTCCAAAAATAATCACGAGGGAATAGAAACTCTACCCATTTCAGTATTCCCCCTTTGCCCGAATAATTTGCAACCACATTGTGAGTTTGAGCCAAAATTCCTTCTTCCTCCATTGCAAACCCTTTCCACTTCCCTAGAGAACACTGAAGAGGAGAAGAATACGTGGAAGTAGTTGGTGCATGGTGAAGATGATCCCAGGACCGAGTTTGAGGAGCAGTTGTCGGTCCCATATTGTAAACGACTTTTGTGAGATTAATATAAAGAAATACTTTTTCCGTCCTGCTAAATGATGTCTTAAATATTTATGATTTGTTTACATTTTTTGTTATTATGTCTAACCCACTAATCCTTATATAGAATGCATACTTGTAGTTTCTTGTTTGTCTTTTGGTGAATGGAGGTTGGCCTTGGGAGGAGTTCAACAGTTGAGAAACAACTAAGTGCAAAGGGATCGACACTGGATGCGTAGTTTAAGGTATGCATACCGGATCCCTACATTTTGTATTTTATGTATGATTGTGGGGTACGAACATGATAGTTGTTAAAAGTAGGAGACTTTAGATGGTTAGCTCTCTTTGTACTTTAGAACCTTGGTGTAGTTCATAGGGGGGTTTTCCCACTAAATAACTTGCCTAATCTCTGACAAACGTCACAAGATATATCATATTCCTTCACATCTTTGAAAAGTGTGGCGCACCATATTCCATCTTGGAGGACTTTCTATGCAGTAGCCGTTCGTCCAATATGGCCTCTTGCAACTCCATTCTGGCACTCCCACAGTATGACTTGTCTTTCATGGTCTAAGACACACCTATTGAGGATACTATCTAGGCCCAACTTATACAATTTCATCACAATCAATTGGTAGTCGACTATTGAACCACCATATAGTTTTTCTAAGTTGTAGAGTACGTTTCTATGCAGGCCCCTATACTCAAGAAAACTTCTATGTCTCCCAGGTATTCTGGTACAACCTCAACCCAAAACAGGTTTGCATCTGGGAGCTCATCATCGACTACTCTGCCACTTTCTCCCTAATCTAATATGGGCAGGTGATCAAGGCCCACATTGCATCTTCCAGGTTTGATGATCATGTCAAATGAAAATTCCTGAAATAGTAACAACCATCGAAAAATTCTTCCTTCCAAGACAGGCTTTTTAACTAGATATTTTAACGCAGAATGATCAGTAAAGAATTTAAAATGAGAGCCTAACAAGTAATGTCTAAACTTGCGTAGATCATAAATCATAGCCAAACCCTTCCTTTTTGTGGTTGTATAGTTGTGCTCAACTTGTGACATATTCCTGCTAGCAAAGTAAATGGGATGATCTACGGTTCCATCTCCTGGCTGCACTAAGATGGCTCCCAGGGAAACACCTAATTCATCCACATGCACATGAAATTCATTTTCCCAATTCATAAATATCAGAATAGATGTTGTGCTGAGATTTTCCTTCAAGATGTCGAATGCTTTATCACACTCTGGTGTCCACTGGAACACTTTTGAGTTCTTTAGTAGATGTTCCAGGGGTGCAGTAATATTCACATACCTTTTGATAAACTTGTGATAGTACCCTGTGTGGCCTAGCATGGAGTGCAATTGTTTAGCACTCGTAGGCAGTGGCATGTTCAAAATGACTACAAATTTGACTAGGTCTACCAATACTCCTTCTCAACATACTATGTGGCCTAACAAATTTCCATGTGGCACACATAAGATACACTTTCTGAGGTTCAAATATATATGAAATTCCCTACACCTATCAAACAGTAGCTCCACATGTTCTTTGAGTAGACTATATATTGTCCAATCGTCCATATAAACTTCTATAAATTTTTGAATAAATTCTCGGAAGGCTTCTATTACAATCAGGGAAAACACTGCAGGGGCATTCTTTAGGCCGAAGAGAATCATATTGTATGCAAATGAACCCCATTTTGTTATTAATTTGGTCTTCCTTTTGTCTTCTTCAACAATTCTCACTTGGTGATACCCCGAAAATCCATTTTTAAACGAGTAAGATTATTTCCCCACAACCTGTTCTAGCACCTTGTCGGTAAAAGGTGCAGGAAAAGGGTCATGCACATAGGTAGAGTTAAGTCTTATGTAGTCTACGCATACACTAATTTCCTCTGTACCTTTCTTTCTCTGGATGAATAAGGGGCTAACCCATTCTGCTTCTACAACTATAAAAATAAGTCTGGCCTCAAGCATCTTATCTATTTCCCTCTTAACCTTGTCTTTCACCCCGGGGTTAAGATGATATGGTCTATGCATTACAAGCTTTGATCCTAGTTTTAGTTCAATTTTCATCTCTCCCATAGATCCTTTAATCACTTTTAGCTCTGAGAATGTCTTTGGTAATAAGTCTGCATACTCTTGCAATAGGCTATGTATTTCTTGGCTAGTTTCCTCATCCCAATAATCTCCTACCATAGCTATCTTAGGTTTCTTGGTAGTTCCTATGTTTACTTTTCACAACTTCATGTTGGAAAACTGAGAGGGGGGGGTAAATCAATTGTTTTTGTGCTTAAACAATTATGGTTCTTTTAAACTCTTTGTAGAGACATTGAATGATAATCACAATAATGCAGGGAAATAAACAATGGCACTTTCAGCATCATTCACATATATGAGAAACATAGAGACAAATATTTCCCGAGGAAACCCATGCAGGGTAAAAACCTCTTTTATTTTATATGATAAGTAATGGTTACATTCTTTATAGTATCATACATATGAGCACCAACTCATAATGAGGCTACAACCTCAGCTTTGCAAGATGCAACTTGCTAAGAGCACCAACTCTCTGTTTTCTCTAGCACCAACTAGAAGGAAGAACCAACACCCTGGTTTCTCTAGCACCAACTAGAAGGAAGCACCAACTCCCTAGTTTTTCTAGCACCAACTAGAAGGAAGCACCAACTCCTTGGTTTCTCTAGCACCAACTAGAAGGAAGCTACAACTTCCTGTGTTCAATCACCTACTTGAACCTCTGAGGACAACAGTCCTCCCTAGCACCTCCCAACCACTCTGAAATATAAATCTTTGCTACAGAAACTTATTACAGTGATATGATGTTCAACAATGGCTTACCAGATTTATCACTGTTCTACTGCATTTCGTTGCTCTGTCTGTCTCATTGCCTTTCTGCTCACATCACTTGCGCTATATGTTCTTCTTCTTTTTATGCTCTGTGTGCCATCTCCATTCTTTGTACAGTTCCTCTTCTGTGCTATTCAGCTACTGCACTCTCCTCCTTCTTCACAAATGAATTACCTTCACCAACAACATTCACAACAACCTCCAAACCCAATAGCAACCCAATCTCTTCTCTGTACCGTGTATTTATAGCTTCTGTGCACCTTGTGCATTCAATGTTCTCCATACCTCTGCATGCATACTCTCCGTCGTTATCTTCCACCTCTCGAGTGCTCTATCTAATCATCATCGTGACTCTTCAGCTTCTCTGGTGGTTCGCCCCATGTGTCCAGTATCACTGGGTGTTATGCTGAGATTCCTTAGCCTCTCTGGTAGTTGAGACTCTTCGTCTTCTCTATGACAGTCGAGCTCACCTTCTCTGTTTCATTTACAACCTCAATCCCATCCAGCTGTCAATCACCTCTACGAGTCATCTTCATTCCAATGGTAGATTCCATGTGACTCTTCTGCTCCTATGGAAATCACACCGAAGTCTCTTTGCATCCTATGGTAGAAACCATCAATGGTTACTGGCAGTTTCATTGTTTCGTGCAACAGTAGCCCTCGTATCTTATTCAAATTCACCTGCACCGTTGGATTAACTCTGATGGGCATTGTCATTATTTTCCTGTTTCGCACTTTTGCTGCGAACTTATGATATTCACCGACCTTGATCGACAGTTCATGATCTTGATGAATCAACGGTCCTGATCTCATCATGATCTCGCATCTCATTTTTCCTTCGATGGAGATTCTCGTCACTCCTAGTCACAATAGGTGAAGCTCCGAGATGGAGCTCAGATCAACGATCCATGTTCTTGGTAATTCGATAGTCCTGATCTTCTTGCAATCTCTCATCTCGCAATTCCTGTGATGGAGGTTCTCGTCACTCCAAGTCGCGATAGGTGAGGCTCCGAGATGGAGCTCAGATCAATGGTCCATGTGTTTTGATGTATTGACGGTCAGGATCATTTCATGATCTCGCACCTCGCTGATTCTAAGATGGGGATTTTCGTCACTCCAAGTTGGGATAGGCAAAACTCTGAGATGGAGCTTTATGGTGCTCTAATATTTCACCATGCGTGATCCCTCACACAGATCCAACGGTCCTCCTATGATCCAGATCCAACGGTTATCCTTTGCTTACTACCTCGTGACCTCATGACTTGGAGTACCCAAGGTTTGGACTCTCAACCTGCGAACTCCTGAGTTCATGAGATCTCTCGATTTCTTGCCATCTGTCCCCCCAGATGGACGGCTATAAATCTCTCGCCACTTCACCGCCTCATGTCCTCGCGCCTCATGACTTTGAACACCCAATACTTGGGCCTTTATCCTATGAACCCCCGAGTTCACGAGATCTCTCTGATCTCTACCACGCATCCTTCCCAGATGGACGGTTCTGATCTTCTCGCCACTTCTCTGCTTCGCGACATTTAACACCAAATCCTCGGCTCTTCCACTCACGAGCTTCCGAGTTCGCTCAGGTCTAACGCCTAAGATCTATCCTACTCTTCAGTGCATGCTCTTTTTTTTTTTATTCAGATCTGATGGCCCTCCTACTGTCGGGAATTTTTGATCGGATCCAACAATCAGCGATGCTTCTCCTCCAAGTTTACACATCCTTCTTACTTATAAGAATTTCGGCTTTACACTAATTCCTTCTAAGCCTACGTTGTTCTTGTTTGTCCATCGATGCACATTCTGATCCTGCCATATTCACTGTTGTACTTGCCATCAATGACAAGCATACACTATATGTTAAACATTTGCCAACAATCTCCCCCTTTGGCATTGATGGCAACTAAGGCACCCGAATTCTTTTCTCCCCCTTTGACATCAATGTCAAAGAAAAGACATGCTCCCCCTGAGCTATTGCAGTAAATTTAGGAGGCATTAGATAATCAAACAATACAAATATCCCCCTAAAAAGATGGACTCTTTTAGGTATGAAACGAAATGACACCTAGCTTCTGTCTGAGATATTCAAATGGTGTCTTGGCGAGGGGCTTAGTAAAGATGTCTGCAATTTGTTCTTTAGTGGGAATGTAATGGACCTGAACGATATGATTGGTGACCTTCTCTCTCAGAAAATGATATTTTATGGGAATATGTTTTGTCTTGGAGTGGAGGACAGGATTTTTAGAAACACTAATGGCACTTGTGTTATCACAATGAATTGGGATCGGTGCAGTA